>JAJEKB010013124.1:0-28238 GCA_022393335.1 Macrotrachela quadricornifera
CAGAAAGATCCATGGAATAAAGTCAGGGGGCCGATTTGTGGTCTTATAGGCCCCCTTCTTTCTTTTTGTAACAGAATGACAAATATCTGACGAGGTTTGATTAAAAAAATATTTCTTTTCCGTTCTTGTCAGATATTTAACAAAGTATTTCTCAATTTACTGGGAAAAAAATCAACCCTTTTTAAGGTTGTACTGTTGTCAGGTTTTATAGAAGTAGTTTCCTGTAACAGCGAGATAATCATTTTCATCTGTGAATGTTGGGCTGATGATACAATGAATACGTATCCATACGTTTAATCTCATAATAGTTCCGTATTTTATTTTATACAGTTTATCAATTTTCCGGTTGAAATTCATCATCGTACTTTTGATGAACTCGATGTGTACACTATTATTGATTCAATTCGTTGCGTTTGTAAACAACTTCGTGATATTGTTAATTCTTATGATCGTTTTAAATTTTAGAGACAAGCACATATGGTGATAGATGGCTTTATGGTACTATTAGAGATGATGTACAACTCAACTCCACTTAAACCATCTACAGAGTATTTCCTTGTTGCAGTTCTGTGCTCTAGAGTAAGAAATAACAGGACTGGGCGAGTCTGAGTCATGACTCGGACTCGAAAATTGAGTAGCGTTGACTCGACTGGTTCACTCGAGCAAGTTTTTATTTGTTTTCTTTTTAAAAAGAAATCCTAATTTATAGGATTAAGTTCTCACTTGTTTAGTGCTTTCGTCATAATGGAGTACGTTGTTCTGAATAATTTTTTCGAAATTTTCTTCGGTCAATATATGCACGTGGCCATAAATCATAACTTACGCGTATTCTCCGATACTTTTGTCGTTTCTTGAAATTTGATTTCGACTCATTTTTGGAGGATATATATGCATGTATAATAAATTAAAACGAAAACTTCACATTGAATCGACGTATCATACTTTTATCACGATATATTATAGTTGCTGTGAAAAAGTATTTTGATCACCAAAATACTTCGTTAATTATGTGTGTTTCTGGCATAGCAATACTAAATGAATGTACGTTGTTGTAAAGTGCCCTTCAATGACATTGAACTCTTCAAGTTTTATAAAAGCTAACATTTCTGTTTTAATATCTTTGAAATGCAAAAAGATATTTAATTTCAATGGTAGTAAATAATTTTCACTTGAAAATAGGTTTAAAATTAGGGTTTTGCTTACTAAAGCATCAAATGCTTTACTGTGATATGGTATTGTATAAAGTAAAAGGGTTGATTTCGGCGCTCTTCTATTTTTAATTGGTCTAGATTAGTTGTGTTATTTTTTTGTTTATATTTAAACTATTTTAGATTTTGCGCGAAAAACTGAGAACTGGATTTCAAGTCGTAGAGAACTTTTTTTTGAAGGTCTTAATAAACGTAAACAAAAAAGTCACAAAAAAGTAGTAAAAATAATTTGACTCGACTCGATAAATGGCTTGACTCGCCCAGCCCTGAGAAATAATGCCGAAGAATGTCTTGATATACATAAAAAGACGAGTTTTTAAAGAATCAGCAGCAATAGATATATCATGTTTAATCCTAGAGGAATTTCGCTAACAGCTTTTTTATCAGAAAAGACGAAAGGAATAAAAGTGAGATTTTTTTTCATAGGGATTGATAGAAGGACAAAACTAAAAGCTTCACTAAAATAGATATTATTCATCTAAGATTTCCGCAGTTTGTGGACATTTGATTAGTGATTAATTGAAAATTCCGAGGAACAACTTTCTAGATAGTTATGCTCCTAAAAAGATCATTTGAAAAACTTATAAAAAAATCAGATCATGAAATATTATAATAGCCGATTCAATGCATCTCCATCTTCTCTTTTTAACAATGAGAGTGAGGGTGAGTTTGATAGAAATATTTTTGAATGAATTTATTGTTATTCAATCTAACTTGAATTAAAAAGCAATCAATGATAATATCTAATTTTTAGATAAACTAATTCTAATGTCAAATAGATTTCGAGCAATATTTATACTCATACTATAGTTAAAAAGGATTACCTTGCTTTTCTGCTAGAGATATGCACTGCCCTATAGGGGTTATATTCGATCTGAAATTTAGCTCAAAAGTAGGTTCCATTGTCCTCATTTCACTCTGAAATTTTCACGTAAAATGGATACTTGTTGTTGAGATATTTGATCCTAAAAACCGATCACATTTTGCAAAATCTTGCAAAGTTTAAAATTAAAATTACTTTGTTTCAATTTTTCTATGAGAATGAATATTCCATCCACGAAGAATTTTCTTTGTGATAGCAGAATTTGCTAGTAGATCGATCAAAAACTTATGGAATGATTTCATTAGATACCTTGAAGCTATGTTAAAGAACATTCCGTGAAATAAACAAGATTCTACTTTTGATCGTTTTAGTCCAGGAAAATATTAGTTTATTTATACAAGATCTTATTGCGGTTTTTATTCCAGTTATAGCAATGTCCACTGGAATGAACATTTGAGTTTTTTTAGGTTTAAGGACAATTAAAATTGTGATAACATTATTAATTTTACAAATTATTTGTGAAAGATCTTTCTTGACGAGGAAGATAATCAAGAACTATCTTAGATATTCAATGAATGATAGAAGCTGAAGTGACTTAACAATACTAGCTTTTGAACATAGTTTTAATATAAAATATAAACGAGTGGTAGAAAAATTTTCAATCAACCACAAGAACTGTAGAATTTTATTATATTAAATTGTACTTTTAAATATTATCAATAAAAGTTGCTGAGCTCTTCACATATAGGCGTAGATGTCTTATTTATTATATAAATTAATTAGTATTTATAACGAGTCAGAGAATTTGAAAAATTTCCATTACATATCTTGACATTTTAGTAATTTAGAAGCTGAGCTTCTTCTGATAACACTTCATAGTATCGTCGCGACTAACTATCATGGTCACTGTTAACACAATGATAAACAACATTGAATACAATTATTTACGACTATCGTAACTTCCTTCATATGTATCAATATATCAAAGTGATTACAATGCTTAAGAATATTTTGTTGAAAACTTTGCTAATCTTGAAAAAATAGCTGTTTGAATATAGTTATATTGCTTCTGTCTCTCTGTTATTTAATCGCTATTTTTTCTTTTTTCATTCTCTTGCTTATACTATTGCTCCCCCTTCTCTTTCTTTTTTTTTCCTCCTCATATTAAATTATACGTACATTATTTACCTATATACTAGTCTTAACATTTATAATAATCATATCTACATCGAGTGGCCTATAAGTAGCCAAGTACTTGTAATATCTAATCTGTCTGCATAATTTATCAAATTATGTAGATAGTTTAGACATCCAAGATATTTCTTTAAAATTACATTTTTATCATCATTTTTCATATGACTATTGGTAAAATATTACAACAAATTAAATAAAGAAAAGGAAAAATTCAATTGAATTGAAATATAATGTATTAGTAAAATCTCAATGAATCTTTAATAAAAAAAAGGATTAAAAACAAAAAAGGGTTGTTGTCATACAAATCATCATTTTCATATAAATGTAGGGCAATTGATGGAGTATGTTGATCGTATGCCTGTAGGTAACTCGTCCAATAACATTCTTTCTCGCATACATGGATATTCATTCTTTTAATATAACACGAAAAAAACATACTTGCCGCATAATACGACTGCTTCGTGTAATGAAAATTATATGTATGGTCCTAGTTTTTTTGCGTAAATTTCTATAAACAAAAAATATTGCTGTGTATTGAAAACGATGAATATCGTGATAGTATTTCTGTGGTTCTCTACTGTATTATTGAAAAATGTCAATGGAGCGATATCATTTGATACACATGCCTTTGCTGTAGCACATCCTTGTGTTTGGTCTGCTTGTGAAGGTCTGCCATCTGAAGACGAAAATTATGCGATAAGTTGCTGCACTCTACAAGTTCCTTTGAATTATGCTCAACCAAATCAAAGTTCAATTTCGATTTCTATGGTACGTCTTAGTCCACCAAATCCAAACAATAATACTCTATTTGTTTTAAATGGCGGTCCTGGTGAATCCGGATTAGGTCTTGTTTCAGTTCTAACTCCATTAATTCCCAAACAATATGGAATTACATTAATTTTTCCAGACCATCGTGGAACAGGTTTTTCAAGTCCTTTAGGCTGTGATAATCAAAATTCACAAAACATTACAATGGATTGTATAATTTACTTAAAGAATCGACGGACTGTTGAAGGGTTAAACCAATTTTCTACTACTTCTGCAGCTATTGATTTAGCTATTCAAATTCAATCTTCTCAATCAATTGGTCGAATAGCTATCTTAGCTGTATCATATGGTACCTATTGGTTAAATCGTTTTTTGACTCTTTATCCAAATTTAGTACAAGCAGCTGTAATGGACAGTCCATTAAATCCACTCTTACAAGCATTTACTACATATGCTATACGCGGAAATTCTATTGCTTTACAATTTCTTGCTTATTGTCATTATCAAATTGAATGTATTCAACATTTTCCAAATGATCCACCTGATATAATGCTCTATAAAATCTTACAAGAAATAGATTTGAATAAACAAACATGTATTAATACATATTTTGCAAAATATAAATTTACATCACGTTTAATTAAATCGACTTTTTTTTCAATGTTTCAATCGGCATCAAATTATTATGATCGTACTGTTATTCCAGCAGTTATATTTCGACTTAATCGTTGCAATAAAGAAGATGTAGATGCTTTAAATTTCTTTTTTTCAGCACAAGGTTTAATACCTTCTTCATCGAATGAACCATCACCGAGTGATACTAATGGTCCACTACTTAATTCCGATGCTTTATATTATAATATAGCTTTTTCTGAACTTTGGCTATATTTGAATCAATCTGAAGTAGATCAACAAACATTAAATATTTGGCAGAATATTACAATAATCGCTCCAGATTCTCTTTCGAATTTAATTGAATTAAGACAAGCATGGCCAAAATATTCGATAGATGAATATCGATATCGTCTTGCAAATTCATCCATACTTATGATTGCTGGTCAATTGGATGGTGCAACACCACATGATCTAGCTTCTTATTTAGCATCGATTACGAGAAAAACACGAACATTCTATTCAATTCCATTAAGTGGACATATCATTCAACTTTTTCTTACTACTACAGGATATACTTGTCCACTTCATTTGATTCTTTCATGGATATTTCCTGCTCTATTTCCAGCTGAATGGAGTGACCCCACATGTTTACAAGATCTACCAACAATGATTGATTTTGCTGGTGCAACTGAAATGGGACAAGCAAGCTCATTAAAACTTCTGAATGTCAGTCTACCATTTGGAAATACAAACATTTCTGAATTCAAAAACCGAGGTTCTTCTCACTGTTTAGCAACATCATATATCTTCATTTTATGTTTAACATATGTCGGCAGATTTTATTTTAATATATTCTAACAACTTTATTTTCTAAATAAGAACATCTAGTTTTTTTTAGCAATTTTCTTTTATTTTTTTTATTAATACTCTATTTATTATTTGTAAACTTATTTTATTCTGTCGATAATAAAAGGTTCCTAAAAAAGAAATATCTAATCAATATTTTAATTTAGCACTAAGGAGAATCTAAAGAAAATTAAGATATCTCTACATTCTGTATTTCAAATATATTTATCGATCTTTTTCTTTAAATTCATAAAAATAATCTTTATATAATCAATATTTGGCACAAAAATAAAACTTAAAATATGGAGAAATATCTTCGAAAGCATTAATTATAATATAAAAAGCCTTTTTAATTGATGCATAAATAACTCGCTTGCAATTATCCTAACAGACATCAAGATATTATTAGCACGTTGAAAGTATCGATAATTCTCTGTTATTTAAAAGTGACCTACTTTTTATGTATATTATTCATGCAGAAGAACAACCCACATAAATTTTCTTTGAAAAATATGCATAAAAGTACTTAATGTTGCAATCATTTTGCTTCATCATTCATATTCATTTCCTTCAAAAAAAAGTAAAACAAGAATGATAAAAATAGGAAACCAATGAGGATATATAAACTCGTCTATTATTTTCTTTATCTTTTCTTTTTGTTTAATAATTAATAGATATATATTTTTATGTAAAATGACATCATGGAGATATATTTCTGTGCTTTATGCACAATATTTTGGTATTCCATTATTAATTTTGGGTATATTAGGTGATATATTAAATATAATAATATTTTCAATAGTACCTATATATCGTCAAACACCTTCAACATTTTATTTATTATGTACAGTAATTGGAAATTTTATTCATTTAACAATTGCAATAACTACACGAATACTTAGTATTGGTTTTGATAATGATTTAACACGTTCATCACTTTTATGGTGTAAAATTCGTCAATTTATTATTTCAACTTATGTTCCTTTAGCATTAACATGTGAATCATTAGCAACTTTTGATCAATTTTTAATAACATCACGTAATGTTCGTTTACGACATTTGAGTACCATAAAATATGCTCATAGAATTGTTATTATTTGTATTATTTTTTGGCATATACATAGTATTCCTTTTCTTGTCTACAATGAAATACAGTAAGTTAAATTAACATTAATTTAATTCAAGTACTATAGATATACAAATGAATCCGAGAATCATTTCTGCACTTTAATTCGGCTTTATGTTCTATTTATTTATTTTTGTCCTCAAAGGAGAAAACTATAACATGATAATAATGTCTCATAAGTTTATCACCGATTGGGAGCAGCCACCGTTATTATTACGAATGAATTATTTTAGACAACGTTAGTAATTAGTGATTTGTTCAGAATCATTCCATGGATGATGTTACTGAAATTTGAACGCAGCACCTTGTATGTGCATACTAAGCAATGAGGTCTTTGATGTTTCTCTTTGAATTTAATCAATGAGTGATTTGTGAAAAACTGAACGTTTGTAAAATATACTCTGATCTAATTCGAGTGTCGCTTATTTAAAAATAATGATAAATGAATAGAGTTCAAAATTTGATATCTATTAAAGTTTATTTCTATTATGTATTTAATAAATTCTTAATAGAAATATTACATTAATGAACATTAGAACTCTATACAAATTTATTTAGTTTTATTATACCTTTAAAATTGTATATTAAAATGATATTTTTAGGTCAAATAGATGTATAATCAATAATGGAATATTATCTATTTATTGGTCATATATACATTTTTTTTGTGTTTTAATGGCGATTCCAACAATAACATTAATTACATTTGGTTTTCTTGCATATAGAAATATTCATCGATTAACAAATTCTGGTCAATTAATTGGAGCTGATCGTCAATTAGTTATGATGGTTTGTTTACAACTTATTCTTGTTGTTATATCAACAATACCTTATGGAATATATAATACATATATTTTATCAACATCGAATATGACTAAAAATACTGAACAACTTGATAAAGATTTTTTATTTTTAACTATAACAAGTTTATTAGGTACTTTTAATTTTGGAGTAAGTTTTATTTATAAAATAATATTTTCATTTAAATTTCATATATATATATAGGGTAGTTTTTATGTATATCTTATTGCTTCAAATCGTTTTCGTCAAATAGTTCGAGAACATTTATTCTTTTGTTGGAAAAAACCAAATAGAGTTAATCCAAATACAAGCTTTTCAATTGGATAATCATCTATTAATTATATGAATTCTTATTTAAAAAGAACAATTTGCTGTACATATTTATTTCTCTAAATGAAAAAAAAAATCTTTAAATAAAATTACTATTTCGAAATAAAAAAGAAAATATTTTATATTGATTCAGTGATTATTCATATAATGAAACAAAATTTATTCATGAGATTTTGTTGTTTAACAAACACTGTTGGTTCAAATGCAACTTGATCTTTTACGATATCTAAAGATATTTTTTTTACTGATTGATACGAGAAAATTAGGCAACAACAATCACGTGAAATAAATATACAATAGTAAAGAAAATAAAAATTTTCTATTTTGATTGTATGGTACAATTCACAAACTGAAAGTCTACAGATCACTGTTGTATACATTAAGTGTTTCCATAATCTCTCATTTAATACCTACTGCGATCTTGGTAGGATTTCAATTATATTCTAACAAGATCGTGAGTTCTTTTCATAATGTCAACAAAACATTGTAATTTTTAGAAAAATGTTTAGGAAAATTTTTCTACAAATGTGTATCAAAGGAATCAGATTAATAAGAGAAATTATTTTCATTTTTGCTGAATCTTCTGGTGAATATACGTCGTCATTGATAACAATATCATGTGCTTGCTAAAAAGTCATCAGATAACTTATGTCTTTTTTATAAAAAAAAGTAAAAGAATAATATAAAAAGACAAAAGAATTTCTTATTCATCACACACACACATTCATCATCTACATTAAGATAATATAATACTTTCTATTTTATATTTTACATCATAACACATTTTTGATAATATTAGATAAAAATACTAATGATACCCTGTGGAAAAGTAATTTTTGGTTTTCTAATTATGATTACAATTGGTGTGTTTGCGACACAAATTGGTTTTGGTATCTACTATCTTCATAAACCAGTTGACTTAAAACGCTCGGAACTTTTAGTCATATTAACTTTAGTTGGCGGTTGCAGTGGTATCTTATCGATTGTGTTCGTCTCATGTTGGTGTTATAGCTGTTAGTTTGAATTGATTTCATCGAATTCAATTTATAGTAAATGACAGACCTTCTACTGATGAAATAATTCATTTTGTATACAAATATACCAAATATTCAAACATAAAATTACCATTTGTTCAACTTCGAAACGAATATTTTGTTATAAACAGAAATATTCTGAACGATCTTTTATGTTTTTTTAAACTGGTTTAAAAGTCATATGGAATTTGCTTTTTAGATAAAAATTTTAATTGAGATAATATATTTTATATAAGTATTGATCAAATGAAACAAGTTTGAATTGAAATATGAAAGATTATGTTAAAATAATATCTCGTCATTTTTGTAATTATTTACAACAATATTACAAGACATATCATACATACCAGCAGAGTAACATGGACGTTTACTAATATGTTTTTTCCAAAAATTATAATTTACTGTAAACTAACAAAATAATGCCTCATTTAATTGTATTCTTCTTGTTTTCAAAAAAACGAAACAAAATCCTGTATGATTAGTTTTAGCTGTCACAAAGAAATCATTCTTTTTTATATTAACGAAAAATTTCTTTTTTTTTAATTTATATATTAAATAAACTTTATTTTTTTAAATTTTAGGACTTTTCACGCTGAATTTCGTGTGCTTACTAGTTAACTTTCATAGAAAAATACTTCGTATCGAAATTTTATTTAATAGTTGTTTAACTTTGAATATTTGAGAAAAAAATAGAAGAAGTCAAAAAAAAATTTGAAATTCTCTTTACGCATATGAATTTCTCAATATGTTTATTAATTAGAATAGCTTTTATCCTATAGATTCATGTATTATTAAGCGTTCGATTACTGAAACGAGTTGTTTATCGAAGAAATCAGTTATAATTCATAGACTCAAGATGTTTAAAAGATAGTTCAGATGAGTTCATAACTATTTTAGGCTTAATAATTTATTAGCTGAACTTTACTCAATCTTAACTATATTTTGAGTCGGCTGAACGTTTATTCGTTGATATATTCGGAAATAATAAACATCAATAATAACTAGAGCAAGAAAATAAAAGAAAAATAGTTTTAAACAGCATTGACCTTTATTGTCTTTCACAAAAACATTCAAAGACAAGAAAATCATGTGAATATTATTTTGATGATAGTCATTCATATTTCATATGTAAGCACTCAAATAAAATGTATATATTTTTGAATCGTTGTTGTATTCAAATCGATTGATCGAAAACTCAACACCTGGTCGTAATAAAATTTCATCTTCTTCAGAAAAATGTGAATCTTCTTTAATAGATAATGCTCGTCCGTCATTATACATTTTCTCTAGACAAATAATGAAAAATGCATTTCGTATACGCATTTTGGCAACATCTTGATTTACACTAGTTGAAGTAAATCCAAGCCATTTATATGATGCTTTACCCACTGCACGTTTATAAGCACGTAATTCATGAGCACGAAGTTTTTCGCCACGATAAACTTTCGAAGTTTCAAAATCAGGTGAATCTTTGTTGAATCGTGATAATAGAACTTTACAAAAAGGACCAAGAGTACCGATTTTACTATAATCTCGCGTACGTAGAAATCTATTTACTGCTCCCGAAAGAAATGAAGGACACGTGTATAGACGGATACATTGACGACCAATCTCTCTAATGTCAGTTTCATTCAGGTTTATTAAATCTTGAACTAAATTTTCAGCTTCTATTTCTGCTCCATTTAACCTTCCTTCAGTGCGAATACCGTTGACAATAGTGGATATGCTGGTATTCCTTGAAGAATCTAAACAAGATGCAATAATTGGATCTTCGTTGGGATTTTTAGGATTATAAAAAGCTAAACATCGGTATCGTCGACGGAGTCTTTTCATCTTTGGTATGTTTCTCTTCACAGGACAGGCATTCCCATTCTCATCAAGTTGCATTTCATGATCGAAATTGATTAGCTTCTCGTTTAATTCGATCGCAAGCTCTTCATCTTTTGGATAACTGTGCCATCATTCAAAGGGTTCCGTACCAGAAATACTGTATGGTCGACACATCCATAGACATGCAGTAGGACTGCATGCACGTAATGAATTGGGTGAATTTGTTGCTGGTGATACCTTCAATGTAAAACGAAACAGTTGAAGAGTACAAACACCGTATACGATAATTTCTGCAAAGTTTTACTTACAATACTACTTGCTGGAAATGAAGATGCTAGACTGGATATGATCTCGTCATCAATAGCATATTTTCTAGTCCATTCTATTGCTGTCTGGTTGAATAAGTTAAGATTATCACGAAGTAATAAAGCCACTTCTTCATTAATAAATTATTCAGGTGTTGGATTGCAAATAAGTGACATAACATCTTGCAACAAGGAGCGTACTGTTGATATAGGAGTAAAGTCACCATGATAAATACATAGCATTCCAGCAGCATCGACATTTGGATGAACGATTTTTGTATCGAAGCGAAAATGTGGCACTTTAAATGGATATGGAAATGGGAATGTTAATGATAACTGAAACTTTCCGTCTGCATATGGAGTTCCATACGGACCATCCATATAAAGTCTCCATTTTTCTAAATCATTTGGATAGTATGATTCAACAGACCATCCAGGCTCCGCATTACTTTGCAGATCCTTAAGTTCTCGTGAAAGACGTTTGTGTTGTCTAAGAGACCAAATCTGTTCTTGCGACATGATGATTTTCCTCAAAATAAAATCATTTTTGCAATAAAATAAAAATCTATGAATGCTAAGTGTTAACAGATATCAGTTATACTACCACGAAACTCGAAATAAACTATATTGAGTCTATCAAAGACCTTCGTTAAATAACTAAACTTCAATTCAATTTAGTTCATGAATCTTCAATCGGTCATCTATCAATTTAAGCTTTTCCCAAACATAGTTTTTGGCATCGTACTAGTTAAAGTTATATGTCGTTATTAACTATCTTTTATTTTATAAATAAAATTAGAATCTGTTCATGAAAGATAAGAACGAAGCAATGACATTATTAATTCATAATTCAATCTGTGAACTTAGACTCATGCATAATGAAAAAAACATGTTAAATCCAATTTTCACGAATGATCATATTGAGGTAAATATTTTGGTTATGACATCTATTATTTGTCAACCAATGAATATAAAGTTTGAGCAATATCAAAGTTCGATTTTTTTTGGAACCTAAATTGCTATCATGACTAAGTAGATCTATTCATTCATAATAGAATCATCACTGTTAAAATGGTCACATTTCGTGAATATTTATTTTTTCGTAAAGTTGATCGTCGGTCTCTCGAATAAACAATTACGAAAAGACACTTTACATCATCTTTTTGATCATGTAATAGTTTGATTATGAAAGTATAGGTTGCGCATATTTATGACTTTGCCCAGATAGATTGATAATTACATAAACAATTCGATATAGTACTTTATGTTCATAATAAAAAAACTTGACATTAGAATAGTATTCAGTATAGAAAAATCTAAGTTGATCTATGTATATTTTGCACTTACATGGTGACTTTCGTTTTCGCCGAAGACTCAGCCCGAATCTCTTTTGAAAACATATCAAGATATAAATTCATCTAGCAGATCATCTTAATCCAAAGAAAATATGCCAGAACAATAAAAATGATTGTTCGCATATTGTCTATGCTAAGCATAAGTCTGATGTTGATTGTTTTAGTATAAATATCATTGCACGACAAATATTCAAAAAACAAAGTATTGTATTTCAGTGAAAACTGTCGCTCTCAGAGCTGGTTATACCTTCATAAGATGTAACTAACTATCAATATTTAAAAGCTTAACTACAACTTCTATTGATCGCTTTAAGAACTGATCTTGTTGAAATGATGCTAGTGTTTATTCTTGGCGTTGAAGGGAACCAACACCGATACTGGACGTATATGATAATTTCTAGATAGGTTTTTGATTTTTTTCAAGAGACAAATTTTAGTAAAAAATTTTTTTTTATTTTTTTGATATAGACAGATGCTATGTAAAACTATTATTACAATAATTCACATCCAAAAATAATGACTATCGACCTTGTTCGAAGTTATATTTATTCATAAAGAAGTAGCAGATATCATCATCGAAAGTATTCATGTAAATGTGACTGATGACTTGATATAATATAATAACAATCTCAATTATGAAATCTCAATAGACCTTTTTACGGATCAATGGGTTATTCCTTCTGTTAATATTAAAGCAAGCATTTTACTCTATGTATATAATTTTCTTAGAATATATCGGCATTGAACTACTATATGAAGCGCCCGCTTTACTATAAGTAATAGAATTCAATATAAAATTAACCGAACTAATTAAGCTATGACTAATTATAAAGCAGATTAATGTTCATTAGTCTATAATGATTAGTCGTATTGAAAGATTATAATAATCTACATGTTGAGACCCTGACAATGAATATCGACAAATTCTCGATTACATTGAAGAACATTATATCAGTCGACTATGTGAACGTTCATAATAGCTAGCAATTTTTCTCATTCATTTTTGGAAATTTGGCAGTATATATGTCGAATAATATGTATCAAATTAACAGTAACACTGAAGCATGGCGTCGAAAATTTAACTATGTGTTTCAATGTATACATTCAATTCTACGCACATTTCTAGATAAGTTGATCAATGAAGAAAATAATATACATTTAGATATCATTAATGCGATAACTGTTCCTGTAGTATCAAAGCGATAAAACGAACACTTGAATATACGGCTAGATAATATCGCGCAAAATTTATATACAGACGTCATGAACCAGTTATAGTACATCGAATGTTTGTTATCTGAGTTAAGTATCTTTTTTGTTATTATTACTAAAGAATATCTTTGTATAATTTATGCGTATAAAATTACAACAAATGACGGCAATATGCGATGATATAAGATTGTCACTTGAGTTGTACCAGTCAATCAGAACTATCATGCCTTAGATTTAATGCGGTTCTAATAACAAGTATTGATTTCATGTAAATAAATTATATACTTTTGATTTATATCAATTTCAATTACATATTTAATACTAAATATTAACATAAAACAAGAAATATTTATTTTAGTAAATGAAGTGTATTTTTTAGGTGTAAGAAAGAAAAAGAGAGTGAGATAGCAATCGCATTTCTCTTTACTCAGGAGGCGGTGTTTTGGACACAACGATGCATATATATCGTATCTCGTCATGTATGCCACGTAATACAATGAAATGCAATTGTATACAGTTACAAGTCGTATTATACTTGACCATCTACGATAGTTTTAAGATTTATTTCTAGAAGATACATTTCACTAACAGTAATATTAGTTTTGTATTTGTATGATACAATTGCATTGTTCAAGGTATTTACAGTATATCAAACTTGTCTTATAGTCTAACTTTTTCTTTACAATTACAAATAATCTTTATTTCTTTAACACAAGTCTTCCCATTTCCTTTATTATCTTTAATCTTCTCACTTCTTTACTTCTGTCACCCAGTTTATTTCCTTGAAGCTTTTTACTCATCTCACCTCATATGATCTCGTTAGTATAAAGATATTCAAAGAAGTAAATTGACAAAAGATTATTTTCAGATGTAAAGAAAAAGTTAGTACAGGATAGTTTTGATGTTTTTCTTGAATCTATGTGCTATTTTATGATGATTGACAAAAATTTTACTAGATTTTTGTCAAATCTCTGAATTTTTACTAGTTGGGAAAGAAAGGGAGTTTTTATAATGACATCTTCATTTTTTTCAGTTCCTTCTAATCTTTGAGTGTCCATAGTATTATTTCATTATCTAGAGCTTCTTTAGCTCTGAAGGTAAACGAGATTATGAGGTACTTCTGAGTTTATTTTCTATTTTATATTACTGAACTGATCTATCTGTGGTTTTCGAAATCCAGAAGATTTAAAATTTTTAGAAAGGTCAAAGACTACTGATTTTAAGAGCCAAGTATCAATTCGCACAATAATATGAATGTGACGATGCTCACCTTTCAGATCAACGAAATTTTTATTTATCCTCAGTGAAAACTATTTCTTTAATGAAAGACAGTTAAATGTGCATTTTCTTGCTATAGAAAACACATATACCACATATATATTCTCTTTCATGTGCTTTTCTCGATGTTTTTTCGCCTTATTGAATTTCAGAATGCAAGACTTAATTTATCCAAGAAAAAGCAAATCGAAATATTGTTTTTATTTTTACAAACAACAATTATTCAATTTTTTTTATTTTGTTTTCTTAATTGTCACACTCGAACGTGTTTACGATTAATACAACTATCACTGTATAAGCAGACAGAAAAAATCATAATACAATACTATTCTTGTCTATAGCATGTAATAAAAAAAGACAGAAAGGATAAAAGAAAAAGGGAGCCAAAAAAAACAAAGAGAAGGAAAATTAACAAACCATAAAATAGTAAATGTCACGTAGATACAAAAAATTTAAACTATTGAATGAAAGAACAGTGATATTTTTCGCGCACACATCGAACTCTCTTTATCTAAAAAAACAATAACCTTGCTAGTCATATTTAATCTTACAAAATACATCCTAATAAAAATACTACTGTCAAAGGACGAAGGACCTAAATCCAATTTTAAATTCATTTCCATTTTTTCTTTATATAGTTTTGAACATATCCATTTAATGACTTTTTATTGGTTATTTAAAAGAGATCTTTTACCATAGCAAAGGAACAGTAATAAAACTAGTTTTAATCTATTCCTAAATGTTCTTAAAACTAATTCTTTTTGAGTTTTAGACTAAAATTAAGTACAGGAAAATCAATCATCCAGGGGAGAATAAATCAAATTCTTAACTTTTATCAATAAGAATCAAGTGAATGATAAAAAAACAAAAACTTACTTGTAGATCAATAGTCTTGCATCGTTTATCGTCTGTATTTTAAGCTACAAATGATGTACATCAAAATATTTATATGTTATTTTTTTTCTTTTCTCTTTTCTCTTTCTCGTGAAAATATTTACTCAATTTTTTTTTCGAGCTGCTTTAGTCGGTATATTCATACAAACGCGTTCTTCAATCGAAATTTGACGAAGTGTGTCAGCACTCTATAAAACCAATAAATGCTTTTGCTCTGTGATAGTTGATTCAAGCAATATATTACTATCAAGTTACAATGCAATTACGTACAACTGCGATAAACAAATCACAATTACGCATAACTATATTGCATATTTTTGAAATTTTTGGTAAGAAAAGGGCCATAATTAGCGTGTAATTGTATCATAGTCGCTAAAAGAGACAAAATAGTTTAGATTTTCATTTTATTATTATTTTTATTTTGAATCATTGAAAACTCTTAATTTATAACATGTAAAATATTTCAAAAAAAAGTTTTTTTTTAATATAAAAAAACCTAAAAAGATAAAAAAATTAAAATATTATCAATTGAAAAAATTATAGAACTGAAAAACAAAAATTTCTAAAATCTGAAGGAATAAAAACTAATTAAAAATCATCGATAAAAAGCTAGCATAAACAGCGTACTTGTTTTAAAGACGAAATGTCTTTTTATCAAGCTTTTATATGATTTTAATAAAATGTTCTATTGAATACCCTAACACTATTTAATGGATCATGTGTCTGAAGAGAAAAAAAATGCTTTTTCAATATCGTACAAGGATACTAGCATATAAAATTCTTTATATAGTTAACAGATGTTTTCTATAACTGTTGATATTAACGTAAATATAGAGAGATATTATAAAAGCATATGAATATCACGAAAAAAGATCATAAAAAACTTATTCAAATGTCGTGTTCTGCTTTGCAATAGAAGAAACAAGTTACCGTTACCGATTGGTCACGTAATCAGATAATTAGTAACTTTTCTCTTGATTGGTGGTAAGTAACAGAACTAAAGAGAATAAATGACGTTGTTCAAGTCATATGAAATGAGAACTTTCGATATCTCGTATATGAACAAGGATGACACTACGTTTTATTCTAACTATACTCTCTTGATTTTATTAAATTTTTCTCATTAATAATAAACTGTGTAATTTCTAGCATATCGTATCTCTGAATCTGTGATTTCTAGAAGAAATTCTTCTGAATGAAATGTTATCATTCGATTTATGTCAATTTAAATTAGAGTCGGATTGTTTTTGATAATTCTATTAAACTGTTGCAAATATTTGTCATTTCGTTTCATTTGAACTATAAAACTACACAAATCTATATACCAAAATAGAATGATGCTCCATTCTGAAATTAGTTCAGTATTTTGGCTAATAATGCTCTTGTAGTCTTCCAATATCCTATAAGTTACATGCTTGCAGATTAATGATTCGTATGTTATTTTTATGTTTAATCTCAACAATTTCGAATAGCTACTTTTCATTTGCAAATCTAAATTAAATTAAGTTTTAAATTTTCGACAAATCGTAAATTTAAAACTTTCATATGTTATAGAAAAGGATTTAATTTCATAAGAATTCACTTTTTTAAATTTAATGAATGAAAGATAATATAGAAATTAATATTAGTTTTGTTTGCATGAAAGTTTCGAATTAGAAGAACTTATCCAAGTAAGGAACAATAGTTGATTTATCATTTAGAGTAAGTATTTGATCAAATGATGATTATTTTTTTATCAGATAAGATTATATGAGTTTATAGGATAATATTCGTTCGAAAGATTTGACAAATAAATGGAAAAAAAGTATAATTTCATTGATGATATCTCATTTTGATCATATGACATAGAATTAAATTTTTCAAATAGATTTTGTTTAAATAGATTCATTTGTTATAATTAACAAGGCGATACTGCTAATACAGGAGCAAGAGGACAAAATACTGTACACTAAATAAAAGTAAAATCGCTTTTTAAATTATCATTATTGAATACTGTTGAATACAAAAGTTTAAAATTCATTTAAACAGAATAGAATTTCGATTTATACTCATGTTCACAAATGAGAAGATACGATTTCGAATATAACACAAACTACGATAAGAAATTCGTACTCTATCGAATAATATCATCAAAACAAAATATTTTATTCGTGATAGGATATATCAATGTAAAATTACGATAACATTGATCATCATCTGAGCAGATCACAGACTCACTGATGTAACGATATTAACAAAAACGTTTTCATGAATATAAATAATTCGACACTCCGTGTTGATATATCAGACTTTTTCAATATTATTTGTTAACCACGATAAACTGTCCAAATCTAAGGAATATTTCTATAATAATAAATTTATTTAATTGAAGATATAAAAAGAAATTATCGTTTTTTTCTTATTTATCTATTGTTTTGATGATAATTTTCTAAGTTGATCGAATACCGGGATACACACTTTGCAAATTTCTTCAATATGACGATCATCTGTTCCACAACATCCACCGAGTACATTTAAATTTTTCAATTTATATAAAAGTGATTGATTATCTATACTAAATTCTTGTGGATTACCATCATCAAGTTCTTTACTTTGATTAAGTTCAGCATGACTCTTTTTTGAGGCATTACCATTAATTGCATGAATTCTTCTAACCCAATCTTCTTCAGGCAGCAAAGCATGCACAATATGACTTGGATACACACAATTTATCATATAATAAATAGGTGTATTGTTAGTAGCTTCATCTACAATTTGTATTGCTTCTTTCAAGGTTTGTCCTGTTATTAATTTTCCATTTTGTTCGACTGTAAATGAGATAACAACTGGCATACCAGCTTCTTTAGCAGCTCGTGCAATTCCAATTGCTTCCTCGGGATAATTCATTGTCGTACCAGTAATCATATCAGCCTTTGTTTGACTAAGAACTTTGATTTGTGTTGCATGATAGGCTTGTGCTTCTTCAGATGACATCATTGTGGAAGGATTATATCCATCTCCACGTGGACCAATAGCTGCATTGACAATCATTGGACATTTTTCTGTTTCATATTTATCACGAACATCACAAAGTATTTCCATTGATTTACAATTAATTTTAACGATATCATCTTCAGAATATCCAACCTTTTTTAACCAATCAGGATTGGCACGCCATGTTGCACTTTCTAGAATCAATCCAACATTATATTTCCGTGCAATATTAGCAAATTTGCTTAAATAATTTCTCATCCATTGACATCCAGATTCATCTTTTAGAACGATAAATGAAGCAAAACAAGGAAGTTCAATATGTTCATGATAAACTAAAGTAGTTTCCAAACCACCACTTGTAATAAAAAAATCACCAGACAATTGTGGCAATTGATTTCTATATTTGGCCATAATTAAATAGTACAAGAAACTATTGTTCGCAATCGAACTCACTGGTGAATAACATGATGCCGAATGTGTTAATAACAGTTAATACTTTTAATTTTTTCTCTTTGAAAATATGTCCGAAAATAACTTAACAATTGTCAGGTTTACAAAAAATGTTAGTTAAGTGTGATAAAATATGATAGCGAGTGTTGAATAGTAACTAAATTTTATCTGTCTTATGATAGACAAAAAAAAACAATGTTGTTATTCATTCTTATGCGTATCTTTCAATCCTCAATCTGACAAAATAAGACACAGCTGTTACCTACTCATCTTTTTTCTCTTTTCTCTCACGTTGGCTCAAATAAAATACGTGACTACAAAGAAAAAAACAAAATATATTATTCACATATTTCTTATATTTCATTGATAGCACACGAACAAAAAAATAAATTACAATGAATTAAAATCTTTACCAAGTATTAGAGATGAAGAATATTTTATTTAAAAATAAAACTTTTCCTCATAGATCAAAATAAAAATAGCTGTAAAAAATAAAAAAAATCAATATTTGATCAATCAGTAATGCTTTTATTGAAAAACGAATTATTTTCAAACAAAATAGTCGAACAAAAAAAGATTTCAATCAGAATAACAATTTGGTCAATATTTATCTCTCATTTCACTTAAATGAAATACAAATAGTACAAAATTTTTGATGATCGATTTTTTACTCTAGTGTTCGATTAAAATACTGAAAAGTTAAGAGGACCTTAGAGTACAATAGCATACTTTTTTATGAGAACAGAAAGAAATGTCATATATAGAGTTTCGAAGAGCGAGCGAAGCTCTACCAGTTACTATATAGTTAATATTCCTAATCGGGACACTTTTGTAGAGACATAAATAATTTTCTTTTTAGCTGATTGAATAATATATCCATATCCTTAAAATCGGTGAAAAATTGGCATTCAATCACAATTTATCCAAATAATGATTGTGGGCTGAAACGCGATAAATCGCCATTTTTTTTCGATTATTTTTGCAATAAATCGTGAGATTTCTAGTCGATTTTTGTCCTCCATACATCAATGTCCTATGCTATTTCATTCGTATATATTTAGTTTTTCTTATCACAATCAAAACATTTTATTATTTAAAAATATATTTATTGAAAACTAAGTTAGACTACACGATATTCTACAACACAACAAACAAAAAAACATAAGAATGGCGTTTATACGTTGTGATTGTTATTTTAAATTGTATTTATTTTTATTTATAAATTCAACATGTAAGGGAGAGAAAATTAATAAAAATTCTGAACAGAGATCGAAACGAGTAGATGTTAAGATGTGACGAAGCAAGACAGGGTTGAAATACAGTATGTAAAAAAATTATTTGGACGCCTACTATTTTGTTCAATAACTCCTTCATTCTTCGTCAAATTCTATTCAATTATACCTCATTCGATAAAAAAAAGCATTTCTCTAGACGTTGGTATAGTTTACAATTGAAAAAAACATTGATAAAACCTAAAAATTCCACGAATACCTCAGATACTGTAGGCTTTCAAAAAAACCTTAGAATTTCAATCTTCAGAAAGTTAAAACTCAACTCAAAACATGCCATTCGATAGAGAAAACAAACCTGAATCGGAAGATGTGTCTTGATTTTAAAAGTCTTCAGAAAAAAGTCTTTACTACTAATTATAATTATTATAATTAGTTCTTTTTGTATGGATGTATGTGAGTTCCACATGTTAGTCCCAAAGGAACTGCGCTAACAAACTTTTTTACTTGCTTACTTGTTGTTGGAAATGAAGGTATTGATCAATAGATATAGTCTGTTATACACTACATTGAGTACTACAAAAGTTTTTTCATACGGCTCTTCTAAATAACTTGATAGTGCAAGCTTTTTATATATAGTGAAGTTGTAATGGCGTCTTAAACGACTTGATTCGGTAATATTTTTAATTTTTTTATGTGATTCATAACGACTAACAAATCAATTATCGATTAAACGACACACAATGAAGAATGAAAATGAATTTTTCGGGTATCTATTAATTCATGAACTATTCAACATAGTCAGAATTTGAAACAGCTTTTCTCTATTCTAATAATTTCAATAGACACGAGAGATGTGGTGGATTTAGTTTAATCTACTAGTAGAAAAATGACTTGCTGATATAAATGAAGTATTACATGACAAAGAAAATTTATTCGCTTTTTTGCGCATTTGTTCTAGAGAGTGAGTCATGCAGAGGACATCTGCCACGACATATTTCGGCTTAACTTCAGTACCTTATCAGATGGCTTAATGCGATGCATCAATCAAATACAAATTCAAAATTAAAGGTTACGATCTAAAATAAAAACCTCCAATATTAAAAATTGAATTTTATTGAGTGGCAAAGATATTCGGTGTAATAACTCTTATGGTAAGTTATAAAAGAGACAGGCAAAGCGAAGGTATAAGTTATGATTCACTCGGCAGTTGATTTCAAGTGTAGCTGGAAGGAAAAAAGGAAACTGCCATCAACCAACTTTTCCTGCATTCTCTAGAATAATAAATTTGTCGGAAACATTTTTTCCTTCTCATTTCTATTTCTTCAATCTCACGCAAAGCACCATTACTTTGACGTCGATAGCAACGCAAAAGAACAACAAACAGAACACACTTTTTTAACGTTGCATTCTTTCCTATTTTATTCAATGTTGTTTCTGGTTATTCCTTTCTTTTAATAACATAATTAACACAAGAGAAACAATGTCAGTGTCCAAAATAGTAGGATTGAGCTATGCGGATAAATTACGGGAAAAATTAATTAAGAAATATTTCATTATGTCATCGTATCAATCATCATCGGTTGGTGACAATATTTTCAAGAACAATGTATCGTTTGTTGAGGTTAGCAAGTCTTTATTGACTAAAAATAATGATTCACTCACAGAATGAAGAATTAATAACTCCAGACTGGTTTTACTTAACTTCAGTCTACAGTGAGAGTAAAAAAACATGCATGTAGAACTCGAAGACTTTACTCGAGTATTAAAAATTTTACTCGAGTTTTCAACTATTCAACTACTCAACTATTGATGAACGAAAGATGAAGGACGCTAACTACAGGATGCTTCCTGCAGAATCCTAGAATTAATACACATAATATAGAGGGTGTGGGTGTGGGTGTCATATAACCGCTACCTGTAGGTTGCGGCTAAATGCAGTGGACAGCATCTTTTCTCCATGGAATACTTTCATCATCCTTCAGGCAGCATCGTATACGCAGCATCCTGCAGACGGCATCCTATAGTAGCATACTTAATCTATCATATAGTAATAGTTGAAAACTCGAGTATTAAAATTTCAATAGTTGAAGAGTTGAAAACTCAAGTGTTCGAGTATTGAAAGTTTAAAGCTCGAGTAAAATTTTAATACTCGAATCGAATTAACGAGTTTTACACTACTGTAAAAAAAATAAGATAAGGATGAAGAACAAAATTAATTAGCGCTTTTTCACGACTTAAACCGAAGACTTTTTTCTGTTTAGTCGCTTCACGTCAGGACTTCTGCAGACGAATGTGCTCTAACAAAACTATGGACGACTTTTCGTAATGGAAACAAAATAATTTGGTCTGGTAGTGCAGCAGAAGGACAAGCAGCTGCTAATCATTTTCGTCAAGACAGCAAATTGCAAGATCTAGATTATATGATCGAAATCGGTCGTTTATACTCAGATGAGCAAATATTACCTATTCGAAATGCTCCTGGTTTCGTCACGGTCAAATGGGCAGCTGACGATGAGACTGCGTATCTGCCACATGATGATGGGTTTGTCAATGGTTTTGAAATAAAAAGACTTTATGCAGAATATATTTGTGACCAAAATCAGTTATTCTGCGGCAGGTGTGATACAAAGCCAGAATCGGCTAGCGTACAGTGTGTGGTAAACCTTGACTTTCCTCGTATCTTTTCCTCATTTCATGATGCACTTAAATACATCGAAACAATCGAACGAAACGAAATCAAGAGAAGAAATTTTCTTGAATACTGTAGATTTGCCGAAGATTATATGAAAACTGAATGTTCGAAATTGGCTGGTTCCCATATCTCCACGATCTCGGATGTACAGTTTTACCAAGATATGTTTTGTTTATTGAGTCCAGCCTTTGGTTTTCAATTGTCAAGCGATCAACGGGCAAAAATTGAACAGATTTTAGATTTTTATTTTAAATACCGGTCACACCTAAACTCTACAAAACTAAATCAATCATTCAGTGTATCTGCGAAACCAGAGTTTTGTTTTGTAGAAATGGACTTGGTTCCTTCGTTGAAGCTGGAATTCTGGCCACATGATATGCATTGGTTTCTTGATCGACTGAAAAGAAACCGTCCATTGCTGTTCCAAAAAATTGAACCAATGCATATGCATATTGTACCAAAATGGTCTGGACAAACAATGGACAAAGAAACGCACACAACTCTGGAGTTTCGTTATTCGTATTCCCTGATTGAGATTAAACTGGCTGAAGAGCGCTCACCAATCGAGCAAATTTTAAATCGAGTAGCTCGTGGCCTATTTTATAAATACATGTACAAGAGTGCAATGGGCACATCATCGTCATCTAGTGAACAGTACTTGCCATCATATTTTGTTAAAACTACTGTGTTATGGATGTGTGAAATAATCGATTTAGATAACATTTATACTGTTATGATTGCTAACGATTCTCGAGAAGAAAAACTCTTGGCTGATCGGCTGGCCAAACGATGGATCGAATATGTATGTTCGACTCTGAAATCAGGCATTTGTCCACATTATTTTATCAAAGATCTGAACATACTTAACGGATATTCGAAACAGTATCTGGACGAATTAGCATTCATCCTGCAAAACAATGTGGATCTTGATGATGAAGATGTCCCATGTTCTCAGCTAAATACTACGGATCACAACGAGAAAATGGTGCAATACACGAATGAAGTAGAAAAATGTATTACTGAGCTAATGAATCAATCGGATTTTTTTCAAGATTGTATTACACTTTGTGCGGACACGCCATTAGATGAAAATGTTATCGAAATGTTCGTCAGTGACGAGGATGATGGTAGTGATATTGATGACGATGATGATAACATCAGTATTTCTGCTATTTTACAGGGCTTTCTCCTACTAAACCTCATGGCTTCGTTTGATGATTCTGATAAAAATAACTGGCAGCTGTGGAAAAAACTATTTATTAGCGATATGTTTAATCGGTCTCCTATCTTACATTCAGATCGAAAATTTACGAAAGAAAATGTGTTATATCTTGCGCACACAATGCTATTCTCAATCATTGTGAAATCTATTGATATACTTCTTGGACATAAGGAGTTCGACATTATACTTAAGTCGGCACTTTCGTCACCATTATTGAACTTTGATAATGTTCTAAACGTAAGTGTAACTCGAAATTTGCCGCTATTATCACAGCAGGTAATGGGTCACATTTACAGTCGGTCAGTCACGCAAGATCCATCCGAAAATGTTAAACAGTTTGTTGGTGTTATGCGAAACTTTCTCACTACGCTTAGTGGACTCTTCTGTTCAAATCATGCGCGCCTGCCTAATATTTTAACTGCGGAAACAATGGAGACGATAAATCAAACGGATTTCATGAAAAGCCAATCAGCGATTAGAAAAGAATTCAGATCAGAAATGCAACAGATAGGAAAACACTGGGTCCAGCTCGAGTCAGTGCCAGATATCGAATTGGATTGATTTACTCAAGAGTTGAGAGCAGAAACATGTATAGCGTGACTAAACTTAAAATGGAATCGAACCCGATATAAAAAACTTGAAAGGAAAATAAATCGAAATTGCTAATGAAATACCAGAATTTAGAATTTCCAATCGATTTTTGCTTCTCATTGTCTGTCTCTTTTTTTTCTTTATAACTCTTATTCATCTTGTTGATATATTTCAAACCGCTCTGCTTTATTTATCCATCTGAATAAAAAAAACCAGAACCACCAATCGAGCAACCACGCACAGCAAAATTTTTGACATGTAACAGAGTTATGATATCTCCGTCAAAGCTGGTACTAAGTATACGAAATAGATTTGTTGTTCAATGAGTCAAATTACTAACCAAAATAATCAGTGATCAGAGTATTAGTTCAATTGATGATGTTTTACAGAGTTTTTGAACAAAGTCATGATAATTCAAGTATATAAACTTCCACAAGCTCTCATGATAGAAATTAGTTAGATAAATGATTATTATCAGTAATGTTGTGTTCATCTACTGCACTGATGGCTTTCAACAATGTTCTCATTTTCGGTCAAATATATCCTCTGTCAATCCATAAAAAAAAATTCCAGTAAAATTGCGATGCACCACAGTTTCTATGTGACACACAGCGATGTGATTTTATTAACCGCAGTTTGTGACGGCTCTTTTTACTGCAGTAATCAAAAACCGCGATGCAGACATTGATAACCGGGGTATAATATATCGCGATGAATTTATTTGTAAACACAGTTTTTGAAATGCAAATGGAATGCATAAAAACAACAGAGATGTCGTGCTCGCGTATTTCAACGGTGTTTTTTATAAAATATTTGTTTTGGCTCTTACGAGGAAACATCCGCAACTATTAAATCGCTTTTTGTTTGATTCTATTGCCATTTGATCGGCCTCGGTGGGTAGTGAAAAAGTCTGTTTGGATTTAGTTTTCCGCTATTTCGTTATTGACTTACAGGCGTTTCACTGTATTTTTGATCTATGAATATGAGATTCCAAGAGAACCTGAATGGTTGAATTTCGAGCTAAAATTTTGTCCATAGGCAGCTTTTCTAGTCATCAGAAAATTCTCAAAGTACATCATGCTTGAACTTTTTCATACTTTTCCATCTCTACATATGTTCATTAATACTGGAGATTGAATAAGAACAAGATTTCAACTGAAATAAAAACTTTTTGAGATGAAGAAAAGCAAGATTATCTTATTTTCGATTTTAAATAGAAATTATTCATGTACAAATTGCAATGAGTAAAAATTTTTTGTTTAAAATAATTTATCATGAAAGTTTCTTACAATTTGATTTAGTTCCATCAAAAAATAATCTAGAGAATTGAATTGTGATGATTATTCTTCTTTAATTAGAAAATAAATATTTTGGTTTTTGTAACAATTCTTTCAAGATTATACGATGAACTCAATTTGCTAGAAATATACATTTAAAAAAAATAAATTACCATTGATTTTATTTGATTAATAATACAAAATATTGAAAAAAAACATATCTCGATCCCTCTTTTTTTCTTAAATTAACTTAAATCTTGTAACAGATGTATTAATTTTAGAATATTTATCCTTAAAAATTCATAATGTGTTCGAAACTGCGTCAGAGAAAAATGTTAGTAAATATCAAATGAGAATTTTCATCTGTTATTATTATTCTAATTTACCTTAACGACTAAAAATCATATCTATCAAAAAGGAACAAACGAGTTTTTTTTTCATATTTTGATAACAAAAACGCCTTGAGATATATATAATATTCCATTTATTTTTTATTATATTATACAAAAAACATGTTTTATATGAAATATCTTTTAAGTTTTATTTTCTTACATTTGATTATTGGTACACCTCAAATCAATCTTTATTATACAGATTGGATAAATGAAAATGATAATGCATTACAACACAATTGTTTGCGTACTATTGTCAAAGATAGATACGTACTGGATTATAATGAAATAATGTCTTACTGTATAAGTAAATTACCATCGAAATTTAATAATGAAAATAATATTTCTTTTTCAAAATTTACATTTGATGAACTTTCAAAAGAAAATCTAACAAGTCAGCAATTATATCTTTGGTCAGCACCAATTGATATTATTGAAAATTATCAATTTTATTTAAATCAATTGATAACAAAAAATAATTTATTATTAGGAAAAGAAATTTTTTATAATTGTACATTACCAAGATTTGGTCCAATATGTCAATATGAATTATATTATTATGATTATCATCATTATTCATCTTTATTTGATATCATTAGAAATTTCCATCAGAATAATCAATATAAACCAACTAATTTTACTTGTTATATTCAATTAAAATGTAATCGTGGTTTATTTCCATCATGTTTAGATTGGACAGAAATTTGTGATGGAAAAATCGATTGTCTTGATGGTCCAATTGATGAAGAACATTGTTGGCAACTTGAAATAAATCAATGTAAAGATAATGAATATCGATGCACTATTGGACAATGTATACCACAATATTTTTATAAAGATAACGTTGATCATTGTGTTGATTTCTCTGATGAACCATGGTCACATGAATCTTTAACTGTACGATGTCATCCAAATAGTGGGCCAACATTTGAATGTGAAGACATTTCATGTTTACATAGACCTTTGACAAGTTCTTGTATCGAACAACGCACCGCTGTATTACAAGAAATATTCTATTCTGCCAAAGATAGTTCAGCATCTGAAAAGTGTTGGTTAGCATTCATATGCTTTCTTAATTTTACACAATCACAATATTCATTTTGTGACAAATATTGTGAATATAATACATGCATAAAAATTATTCAAAATAATTGTCCTGACATGTTATTCTTTCCAAATATTCCAATCTTATTTTTCAATATATATTTTTCATACAAAAAAAGTGACTTACAATATGGAAGCAATTTTTCTACTGATTCACTTTATATATGCTATGATAAATCATATTATGATGAAGCTTTTATTAATGTCACAAAAATATTCTTCAACAATCGAACATGTATTCATTCTAGACAAGTTTTGTCTCCAATAATTCTCATAATATCTGATAGACAGATATTATCCATATCAATTATAATTGAATTGTATGAATTGCTTAAGAAGCATCATCTAACTTATAATTATACTCCTGATATTTGTAACAGATCAAATATGTACCAATGTGTTCATTCATCCAAATGTATTTCAATATATCATCTGATGGATATGATTTATGATTGTCCTCCAGCAGTGGGCAGATTTCCAGAAAAGGAAATTTCCCTATTAAAAATGCAAATTTCGGAAATTACAGCTATATAAAATGCAAATTTCAGTAAGTACCGAAAATTAACCTCAATACCACAAGAAAGTACAGAAACATTTTCAGTAATTTTCGAAATCACTTATAAATTTTAATAATTACTAGGAAATTTCTATAATTTCTTTAAATATATCATGTATCTATCTCATAA
>JAJEKB010013125.1:0-15971 GCA_022393335.1 Macrotrachela quadricornifera
ATCTGTTCAATTTCACTATTAGTATTTTAATAAAATATCATTTATCTGATTAATCAAAAACGGTGTTCATTGGGAAGATTTATTGTATTTTTAAAGATTAGATTATCTAGTCTAAATCAACTAAGAGAAAAGAGTTGAAATAAATAATATATACTTATTTGATACTAAATAGAATTGAACGAAACGCACAGAAGAAAAAAAAAGATACTTTTTTGAATATAAATTATAAAATGAAATTTAAAACATCAAATATCGAAAATACCCATGTGATATAAAACAGATAAGAACCGATGGTTTTTTTCGGTAAACCGGAGTTAATCGATGCTTGTGTGTGCAACTAGCCAATACCGTTTGCCTCTATTTTTTGAATATTTGTGTAGTAAAATTTAACAGATATTTTTAGATTCATATAATTTTTTTCACCCGAACAAATGCAAGAAAATGTAAAAATACAAAAAATGAACAAAAAAATAGTGAGAAATAAATTCAGAAAATAAATTTAAAAATAAATATAAAAATAATAAATATTAAAAGAATAAAACTGAAAGGGTATAGAATTAAAAAAATAATTTAATAAATTTTCAAATAATTAATATAAAAAGTGAATATTAAAAACTTAAATATAAAAATAAGTTAATGCTTATTTGAACTTTATCGTTGTTAAAATGTATTTGTGTTTATAGGAAGTAAAAAAAAATAAAATAAATAATACAGTACATGAACGCATGCGTATTTACATATATCTTTTTTTTTCGTTCTGTATAGTCATTCTCTTTCTATTATATATAAGTTTATCGAAATATAATCGGTGATCCGCGGTTTACCACTAAAAGTGATCCGGTATTCATGACATGAGTTAAAACTAAATTAACTAATGAAATCGGTAGAAACGTTAAAACACACTTAATTCATCTTTTTAAGATGACTTAACTTAAATTGAACACTAATGCGCCAATTATACAATAGTCTGATTGTAATCTTTTAAATTTATGTGTATTACATAAATAAGTTATTCTTGATATTTTTTTTTCGTTCTTCATAGATACACTGATGACATACTTTAATACGATGAAGAAAAGAAAAAATATTTCATCATTCTTTTTCATCGTTCTCCCTTATCTTTTACTTATGGTCTATAATAATATAAATATTGACATACTTTTTTAGTATTTTATTTTCGTTTAGTACTTTTATCTAGAACAAAGGTATGTCAACAATAGCATCAAATATTATTAAACTTCGATTTCGTTATTGGAATTGTCGTGGTCGTGTTCAAGCTGTTCGTTATATGCTTGAAGATATTGCATATACACATAAAAATGTCGATTATAAAGAAAATACAGAACTTTTAGAAAAAGCAGTTGAATCATGGTTTCAACATAAAAATGAAGAAATGGTTGGAGGTCCATTTCATAATTTACCTGTACTTCATTGGAATGATACATATATTTTTGGTCAAACTTTAACTATCGGTCTGTTTAAATAATAAGAAATAAATTTTTATATTTTAAAAAAATTTTTTTTTTAGCACAGTTTCTAGCACGAAAATTTGATTTATATGGCGAATTAACATCATCTATAAATGATAAAGATATTTTACAAGGTTATATTGATGGTATTGTATCATGTGCATATACTGATATTATAATAAATATTTTACAATGTGTATGGACTATGGTAGATTTTATTGATGATAAAAATCCAATGAATCTTTTAACAAAAAAAATTCCAAATGATCTTAAAACATTAAATAGTTTACTAGAAAAAAGTTCAACATCATTTTATTATGATCAAACAAAACCAACTATTGCAGATTACTTTGTATTTGAAGCATATACAGCAGCACGTGATTATTGTCAAAAATTAATACCTAATACAGATGATCGTCAAGCATTAATAAAATTAGAACAAACTATGAAAGAACGACCAGCTTTAGCTAATTATTTTAATCAAAATAAATTATATAAACGTTTTACTGGTTCACCAAAAGAAAGTGAATATATAATGAAACTCAATGAAATATAAAAATAATTTTTTATTCTTCTAAAAAAATTAAAATAAAATAAATTGTTTTATATTTAACTAAAGTACGCAAAGAATAATGTATGAGAAACAATAAAAAAAAAGAAAAGCATATAGTAAGAACATTCTTATCTCGATTTGAATAATATATGTTGAAAGAAGAATAAACATCAAAGAAATAGAAAGAGAAGACAAATAGATAAATCGTTGACTTTGCTTTCATTGATAACTTCCTTAAATTAGTAAGAAATGAATTAGCTAATATTTCAATTGTCGAAATTTTAAAATTTTTCAATTTGTAATTTTTCGATAGTGTACATTGACAAAAGTTTAAAATTCTACATTTTTTTTTGATTTAGTCAAAGAATTTATAGACAATCATATTATAAAAATCAACAGGATAGTACAGCTGTAGTCAAAAAAAAACTTGCACAAAATTCGTTTTTAATCTTAGAATCTTTTTCCTATGATTTGAAATGACTATAAACGTCATTTTTTTAAGGTGATTCTTCGGTAGTTATACTATATAATCATCGTAGAAAACTTCGGGTTTTCTTATCTTTGATGCAAATCTATATAATGATATAACCTTCTTCTCCTTCAAAAAGTCTGTCATATATTACTATTATACTGCTAAAATCAAGCCATAAGAGTTGACTTTGTAATTCATTGTGAAACAAGTGTTTTGCCTAAGGACTATCTATTACAATAGTACCAGATTAAAATAAATCGTTGTTAGTCAAAGTGTCCAAGACGAATGACTGAAATATGTATCTATAAAAGCAATAAAAGGTTTATGAATGAGATCATCTTGCAGATCAAAGTATATTGTCTGTTATACGTTAAGATACAGTTTTGATGACTTTAGTAAGTTTATCTGCTTGAGAGCCACATATTCTTTTGCCGATAGGTGTAAACGATGAAAAGAGAGATTTTATTGGAGAAAAGTTTCATCATCAAGGATGCTTTTAATGAGAAAAATGACTGAAAACGTGTCAGTCATGTTAGCATTAATACATCATAAATACTTGAATAGTTATCTGATATCTTTAATATTCACTTCAAAGAAACTTTCGATCAGTTATAAGCTATAATGTTGAGAAAATAAAGTTAATTATCTGCAAGAAAAAAAGATCTTTACTTTCTATTTCTTCTAAAGATAAACAAAGGAAATATCACATTATACTGTCTTATAGTACTCTTCGTAGGTCATCAACCATAATAGAAAATAATTCGAAGAGGACATTTATATTAGATAATACCTGTAGGAAACGATGTACAAGTTATTTTGATTACAACTGTACCAAAAAATATTTCAGGCTTTTTCCCTTCAACTAGTAAAATTATTTGAATAGCGTCAATATAGGATCACATGGTAGTTTTCTTTTGATTTCTCGGAAAGTCGATTACGCTACGCTATAAGAGATATAGAAGATACATCCGTACATCTTCTATAGATGAATGTAATCGGGTTTTCTAGAAATCCATAAAAGACATCATATGTTTATGACGATCTTCATCAGTCGAGCTGAGATTTTTCCTGATTTGAAGTGTCACCAATTATCTAGGAACATTGAACTAATCGAAGTAAATTAATCAAACATAGTTTTGTGTCTTTGAATTTTAGTGCGATCAGAGAATTTTGAGATACTAGGCATGCACTAAAACTAAAACTCTAAATTTTGAACTATTCGTTTTGACGTACTTTTGATGTTAGTAAATATGATTTAGATTTAGAATTGGCTTTGTTATTGTTTTGATGGTATTGATTTTGGTTTCCTGAGCATAAGCTTGTAACAAATTTATTAGCTTTCTCACATTATAAAGCCATTCTATATTAAAATCCGCTTTCATGAAAAATTCTGCAGGATGTAATAAGAATCTATACGTTTTCTAAGGCTGTTTCCATAGATTCAGCAAATATGAAACTCTAAATACCTTTCGAATCTGATCTTTGAGCAAAAAACTATCTTTTTTGTAATAAAAATACCTTTTTCTATTAAAAAGTGTCTCCTCAAATAAAAATCCTACAAGTCATCGAACAGCAGTGTTTTGTTTTCTATGAATTAGATTGAAAGAAAACAATTCTTTTTTCTTATATTGTATTAAGAATTATTTGAAAGAAACACAGATAAAAAGTTTTTCAAAAGTACTTTGTCGATTTACTCTTTTCGAATCAATTTTTTACTATACGTAAAAGCCAAAACTAAAATCAACACCATGAAAACTTTCAAAACAATTCTTGGTTTTAGTACATACTATCAGGAATCAAAGTGCAAACTATAGCTTATGTGAAATAATTGAATGTAATACTAGTTGGCTTTCTAATAATTATGGTATGAATATAAATCTCATTAAAATTAGATATAAAAAAGAATAAAACACAGATGATTAATAGAGCAAACAATGACGTCAACAATATTTAGTTTTCAAACAAATTATCTTGTAAGACATCTTCAAAAACAAGAATCATTTGTCAAAAATTGAATCTCATTAAAACATTGATGACTTTATCGAATTGTTTCAATGACTTGTTTATTTATCATTTGATAAATTTTCTATATTAATTGCTATACAACTGAAACACCTTAAATATATTGATCTTGAAAGCACATAAAAATATGGAACTATATTCAGTAATGATTAAAAACGTTATATTTACGGATTATTAACATTCGCAAATCCACGTAATTCATCTAATTCACTTGAAGTGAAATGTAAAAACAATAAAATGATGATATATACAATATTAATTTATTTTTGCGCCTTAGGTTAAATCAAAAAGCTTAAAATTTTAAAATATCTCATGAAAGTATTGATTCAGCAGGTAAATTTCTGGGCCATTCTTTAATAATTTTTCGTATACGTTGAACAGTTGGATGACTATATTGTCTATGCTTTTTTATATATTTAAATGCTTTTTTATAATATTTTCGAGCTAATCGAAGATTATTTTGATTCATATAAACATCACCAATATTTTCAAAAATTTTCCAGATATTTTCAGTATTATCACCATTGGAAATCAATTGTTTAGATAAATCTAATGTTTCTATACAATGTTCATTACAATTCTCGGATTGTTGTTTTGCATAAGCTAATGCTAATATACTGTGTGATTCTGCTTTTGATAAATGTACCAACGATAAAATTTGATCTTGGATGTCAAGTGATTGTAAATTAAATTCAATAGCTTCATTACACTTATTTAATTTTACTAAACATAAAGCTGTAGTATTTAATGTATTTACAGCACTTTCATCCATTAAATTTGGCAAATATTCCTCATAATTTGTTAATGCTATTTTCATCAATGACAATGCTTGTTCATATTCAGTTTTTTCATAATAACAATTACCTAAGATATCATTACAGTGCCCTATATTTATTGTATCTTCATCTAATGAAAGATCTAACGATTTCTGTAGTTTACTGATAGCTTCATCAAATCGTCCTTGTTGGTATAAGATAAAGCCATAAAAAATGTAACATTGAGCCAGATTACTTTTATTTTGTGGATAATCTTGTTGATAAATTTCAATTGCTTTTACGATAAAATGAATTGCATTGACATATTCACGTTTTGTCATATTTAAATAACATATACTCATATTTAATAAACATAAAGCGTAATTTTCTTGAGTATCTGGTAAATATTCTTCCAAATTTTTTATTGCTTTTTGATAATTTTCAATTCCTTTTTTATACTGTTGTTGATTTAAATAACAAATTCCAATATTAAGATAACAAGAGCCAAGATCAATATGACCATCGATTAACATATTCTTCACTTTTTCCAAACAATCAAGAGCAAGTTCATATTCATTTTTACTAATATATGTATTACCTAGATTTATAAGACATGATGAAATATCGTTTGTATGATTGCATGTAATATTTGTTGATACATGTTTTTCATAAAAATCTAAACATTGGATATAATATTCTTTACTTAAATCATATTCTAACTTTTGAAAATAATTCGAACCAATTAAGAAATAATATTGGCCTGTGGAACACTGATTAAAATGAGATGAATCATCTTCCATTATTTGTATTATTTTTTTATAATATTCTGTTGATGTATCATAATCTTGTTGATTTTGAAAAATATTTCCAATATTTACATGACACTGTTTATAATGTTCTATTACATTGGATTGATCGTCTTCTTCTTCTTCATTATATAAATATTTCTCATATATATCTATTGCTTGTTTATAATGTACGATAGCTTCATCGAACATAGATTTATTTTCATAAATAATACCAATATAAAAATGACAAAATCCAATTGTAATATGATCTTCTGGTAAAATTTCTAATCGAATTGCTAATGATTTCTTAATAAATTCAAGTCCTTTATCAGGATTTATACTAATAATTTCTTTAGCAAGATCAAAATAACATTGTACTTCTTTTTCTTTCTCTGTTAAATGATTTGTTTTTTCACCAATATTTAATGCTTTCATTCGAAAATCAAATGCATTATCATATTTATTTTGTAATCGATATATTGTAGAAATATTCATATAACATCGCCAAATATATTCTTTTACATCAAAATTTGATTGATTTTCATCAAATAAATATTTTTCATAGATTTTAATTGTTATTAAATGTTCTTCTATTGCTTCATCAAACATAGATTTATATCCATAAACAGCAGCAATATTATGATGACAACATCCAATATGTATATCATTTTCTGGTAAAATTTCTAATCCAATATCTAATGATTTTTTAGCAAATTCAAGTGATTTATCAGGATTTATATTAATAATATCAGTAGAAAGTTTAAAATAACATCGTGTTTCTTTTTCTTTTTCTGTTAAATGAGATGTTTTTTTATCAATACTTAATTGTTTTATAGTATAATAAATTAATTCATCATAATTATTTTGTTCCATATAAATTGTAATGAGAATAGAATGACATTCACTATAAATTTCTAGTACATTATATTGATATTTATCTTCATCATATAGATGTTTTTCATAAATTTCCATTGCTTTTTTAATATATTCTATTGCTTTATTAAACATAGATTTATTTCGATAAGCCCTACCAATAATAAAATGACATTGTCCAATTTGAATATCGTCTTTTGGTAAAATATCTAATGATTTCTTAATAAATTCAAGTGATTTATCAGGATTTGTTTCTATATGTCCATATCCAATATTAAAATAACATAATGCTTCTTTTTCATTATGATTTATTAGAGTTATAATTTCTAGATTATTCATTAAAAGTGCTAATATTATATAAACTTCATCTTCTATGTCAATTAAATTTTGAAATAATTCCTGTCGTTGTTGAACATACTGTAAAATCTGTACATTATTACTGATTAAAGTTATTAAAAGATGAAGAATATTCTTAATAATCAATTGATTATCTTTAGATAATGATTCATCACTGAGTAAGAATAGAAGAGCATTTGTAATAGGTAATAATTGATTATTTGTAAATATAATTGAACTACATAATGTAAAACTATAATTTAACAAATCAAGTAATTGAATAACATTATTCAATTGTTGTCTAACATAATTTTTTTGTAATAAATGAACTGATGATTTTAAAAATGTATTTAATAATAAATTTGCCATTTCTTCTCTATTTTCTCCTGAAAAAATATTTCCGATAAATATTTTAACAAAATTTTAATTATTTTACCTTGATACATCATCCAATATTTTGGACATGTTATTAAAAGAAATTCTTCATTACTTAATCGTTTATACATTTTAATATAATATTTTGAACATAAACATGTTACAATTGCATTTATAATTTGTATATTTTGTATATAAAGACTAATTAATATTGAAAAATATTTTATATTATTTTTATCATATAAATGTTTTCCATGTTTAGAAATATCTTTTAAACATTTTTGAATTGGTTCAATTAATTTATCAGAATGTTTCTCTATTTTAAAAAGAATTTTAATACTATAACAAAATAAAAATGATTCTAATTCCGGAAGATAATAATTTTGATGCCATTTTATAAATATCATTTCTAAAACATGTATGACTAGAGAATAAAATTCATGATTAATAATTAATGGATCCGTTAAAATATTCTTATCAATACTTTCCAATTGATAAAGAATATTAACAAAATGACCAGTATATGGATGGAATGATGGTAATTGATTGAAATTATCTAAAATTTCTTTTAGTTCATGTACTGTTATTGGTTCTCGGACTGGTAAACTAAAAATAATTGGAAATTATATTTATCATTTGAACTATTTTTATTTCTATAAATCACACAAAATTTTATTAAAAGTATAATGTTCATCTATAGAAACATCTTATTGCATGTATTAATCTGAAAATAATTTCTTATTCTTTTGAGATAAGATTGTCTAAACTATAGCATCTTTTTTGTGTACACAAGGCTAAATGTTAATCGTAGACTATTTTTAAGCATCCCTCTCCACTTAAAAGAAAGTCAATTTTCATCACAAATTCTGAAATTGAAATAAACTTTTAGAAATGATATGGATTTTTATTAATCTTTTTTGCCAAGGTTTCTGGGTTCAATGTTTTTCAATATATATAAATTTGTTTTGATTTGAAAGAATGTGTCGAGATACAGGACATCGCAGAGTTCTTTTTCTAATTCAGTAAACATTGATATTCATAAGTAAAGTTTGATTTGTAAACAACAATCATACAATCGAAAATACTAGTTTAGATAAAGTATTACATGCATCATTAGATATTCTTTTACAGGATAAAAGAATTTCTATAATATCAAAGCTTTTACCTATGATCGATGCTTTTCAGCTTTATCTATTTATTCATGAAAAGAACAACTCACTGTAGATTTTCTCGTAAAGCTACGTTGTCTTGATCAGATGAATTATTCATAATAACATAAGAATGAATTGAATGATTGATAAATATATTTTTTGTCGTTATCTATATAATAAAAAAGAGATAAAAAGCAAATCTAAACGCATATAAAATCGGTATGTAATTTCTTACAACGTATTAATAATGATTACCAATATAAAATGATATCTCTAATAAAAGTAAAACAATGATAGAATAAAATAACGATGTATAAATAGATGAGAATCTAAAAAATGTAATCTACGCTACATACTTTTCTAAATGATCAATAATAATGAAAATAAAATTTGAAGAACAATATTTATAGATTTATTATTGTTTATTACAAACGAATAATTAAAACTTACAATCATAGATAGATAAAAAAAAGCACGTAAGCCTTTCTTTTCTCATTCATATAAATGAAAGATGAGTCAGATATGACGACAAACAAGAAGAAAAAAACCTTATTTTCATTACCTTTATATTATCCTTTCATTGTAAGGAATATCAACACGTTATTAACATACTCTCTCCTAGCAAAAAAAAAACTAAAATAGAAGTATACAAGGTAAAATAATATAACAGCAATTTTTCATCGTTTATTTTTATACTATCCATTTAGTTTGTCATGCATATCTATATTTCGATCAATCTCCTTTATTAAAGAGTCATTTCTTTCGAATAATACACATAGAAACATATAGATTGTGGAAATATGAGGTTATATATGTCTATTTTTTCAATCATATCTCGATTTGATTTCGAGAGAGGAGAAAAGACTTCACTAAAGTGGAACTAAGGAAGAAATTGCAAGTAATATAATAATTTAGTTTGTAATGAATTAAAATAAAATAATAATTATCAGATCTTTTCTTAATTTTTATACTTAACTCATCTACTAAATATTTTTCATTTTCTGAAGTTTTTAAAAATAAATATACAATATAAGCTAATTTCATTTCATTATAAATAACACAATTACTTTGTGAATACTAAATACAAATGTATTTCTTGAAGACATTTTATATAGTGATCGGTCGATTGAAAGAAATAAATCGACCTTGTAAGCTCTACAGTTACCTTGAGAATATGGAGGAGTAATGTAATAGTTAGTTTATTCATCCTCATACTTCTAAAACCTGACAACGTATATTCTACATGTGTAGCATATTTTGTTGAACTTGATCATTGAGTCGATTATCTTAGTTTTTCATAATCACAAGAAAGTATTAAAACTCTTTTATCGATATATTTTGAGCAACTTATTATATCTTCAGAAAATATTGATATACTACTATTTTATAAAGAAAATTATGTTCTTTCAAATAAAATATTTTTAAACTCTGCAATATAATATTCACTATTGAATATTTATGCCATCGTTTTTTTTTTCAGATTCTCGACTATTTCAATGTTATACAACATTTTATTCTATAATATTTTCTATATGTATGTATATAGTTAAAAACTATGAACTATTTAATTATAATTACTTACTTTCATATCGACATTCTTTTTTTGGTAAATTAAAAAAACTATCATTCATTTTATTCGTATAATATCTAAAATATTCAGTTGCTGATTTATCACACATACATGTTTCATAACTACAGGTTTTTGTTATTATTAATACATTCAATTGATGTATTTAATTGAACGGCATAGTCTTTTAATACTCCATTACATTTAGGTGCATTGAGAGCTACATCGTAACAATTCACATGAACTTTTCAACATAAATCAGTTTCATCAACATATTTATCTGGTTTACTTCCTGAACGGCACCTAATTGATTATCAAAAAAGAATTATTAAAATACTTCTATTTTTTCATTTTCATTAGGTCACTTACCAACATCCATAATTTTCATAATCTGTTGGAGCACGACCCGTTTTGTAGGAAATCATTGATCCATACTGTCGTTGACCAGAAAATGGTAATGGATCCGCTAAAATGAATGATATAATAATAAGAAAATAAAAATACAGCATTTTTTTGTCGTTATTGCCGTGTATCCAACTTAACCATGTCAATTTTTATATGAAAAAATAAAATCTATTGATTGCTTTTTATGTCCTGATGATAGATTTGATCTCAAAAATAAAATAAATATCTTAGTCATAAGAATTAAGTTCTGGAAAACAGTAAAAGTACTTGTAGTATGAAATATGAAACTTCTTTGTCACAATCAACCATATCAAATATTATTCGTGTTTTTCAAAGTTTAATTTTTTAATTTATTTTTGAAATTAATTCTATCATCAAATAAAAAAACCACTTAACAAATTTTGTTTTTCAATCATCATCATATACTGTATTAACTCTTTCTTCGATAAAATAGATATATATTCAATCCGAAAGGATCATAAAAATAAATAATTGATTTCTTTGATTCTCACTATTTGGTCATAACTTATTTTATGTGATGAAGTTGCTTTGCGGTATTATATCTATTTTCTATTAAAAATTAAACTTCTAATTTAACTTGTCTTTCGATAAGTTTCTCAAGTAACGAAACAAAATACTTAAACCAATGTTCATTTCAGTTGTTTTTTTTCTGACTTTTATATTCTTTATATCAATTTTGTTGTTTCATCCAGTTTTCAGTAGAAAAAATATATGTTTAGTTCACATTAAACTATTAAATATATAAAGTCATTAAGGTCATAGATAACCGTACCTATCATTTTGTATCTCTATTTTCTTTATAAAGATAACAAAATTGTTTCAATTAACTATTCAAAAGTAGTAAAATACTACAATCAATTTGTACATGTAGTTAATTAACTTAATCAAAGAATATCCTGCTAGAATTTTAATCGCTTCAATTTATTTATATATTTCGAATTCATTTATTTGCTGTACTTAAACTATATTGTTTCAATGTGGAAGTTTTTCTGCTGCTGGAATAAACGAATAAATTTTATGGAACGAAGTTTAAACTAGTATTACCAAAACCTGTTCTTTATTTCGATAATGAAATGGATTTGTTTGTGAAAGGAAAAAGAAAACGATGTTCAATCTAACATCCAATGTTTTATTTTTATGCAGCCGTTTTTAGTCAAAATAAAATAAAAAGGTTGAAAAATGTTTCTTCGATTAAAAAGAAAAATTCAATCCTCAACAAGTGAAACGGTTATATTGAATATAATAGATTTTAAATCAAATAGTTGAAATTATTTTCCACAAAGAAATGAAGAAGAACATAAGGAGAGATCAGCTATTGGAACATCATCTGCTTGTTGAAATGAATATTCACTAACAGAAGATGTTCGACTTCGTTCATGATCAGCAACAAGAATAGGTGGATAACGAATTGATTTATCTTGATTTTGTACTTTCCAAGCTGCTTTCATAAACGGTATATAAGATCGTGTTATATAATCAGGCATTTCTTTAACATTTGTATGTCCAGCATCATCATAGATCTATTTTAAAAATAAAAATTCAATTTATATATGAAAGAAATCTTCAATTACTTCTAATTGACAATGTTTTGAATTAGTTGTTGCTTGATAAAGTCTTTTTGTATTTATTGGATTAATCATTTGATCATTAGCACCAATTAAATACATAACAGGTATACGAAGTTGATGAACTTTATCAATTGAACGCATTCCAACTGAAAATACAAATGATGGTAATAACCAAGCTATTGTAGATCGTTCTGATGCTGCATCTTTAAACTAATAAAAATAGAAAATTTTAAATAATTAAATATTTAAAATAAAAATTGAATCTTTGTTTTTTTTTCTTACTGATGTAAAACCATTTTCTAAAATACAAGCATGAATATTTTCTGAATTATGTGGTTCACTTGCTAATTGTATAGCTAAAGCAACACCCATACTAACACCATAAATAATAATTCGTTTTCGATCAATTTTATTTAATGTTAAAAGATAATCAAAAGCTGTTTGAACATCAATATAAGCTCCACGTTCAGATTGTTTTCCTGGTGAATTTCCAAAACCTCGATAATCAATAATTAAAACATTACCAAAATCTTTATAAAATCTATCAGCTATTGAGCTTAAATCTTCTATTTGATGTCCTATTCCATGACAAATTAAATATGTATAATGTTCATGACTATTTTCATGTAAAAGTAAAAATCCATGAATAAGTGCTTGATCATATGTTAATAAATATAAATCTCTAAATATAAATAAAGACATATATATACGCGTGTTTTTCTTTATTTGCAAAAATATACTGATATGGTTGTTCAGGATGTCTTTCATCACCATGAACAGTTTGCATTAATCTATGTGTAAGAATTGAATCAAATTTTGGTTTTAATTCACTATGTTTATTAATATAATCCATTTGTTCAAGATGAATTTTATATTCTTGAGATTGTTTATTTATTGGTGGAGAACCAAATCGATGTTGAGCAACATTTATAACAGGTTTACCATTGTATTCTGTAGGTGCGTCATATATTGGATCTTCATTTCCTTCTAATGTATGCTACATATTAAATAAGAAAAAAATTATAAAATCAAAAGATTATTAATTTTACTTCAAGTCGAATGTCCTCATCGTTTGATTTTTGTGAACTCTTACTATCACGACGTTTTAACATCATCATCAGAAGCAAACGAAAAATAATGACAACATAATATTTTTTTTTCTTATCTTCATTATCGTATAAAAAAAAAACTAAAATCCGAAAGCAAATATATCAACAAGGATAAACAATTGATAAAGTCAAGTTTGATAACATAAAAAATAAAAACCATATTTTTTTATCTTTCATGAATAATTCGAACTAGATTCAAAGTTCATTCGATAATTTTGTTTTTTTTACTATAATATTTGCATCAATTAATTGTTGATCAGTTAAAATCTTTTGATCTTAAGTACTAATCCAAGTTAATGAGTTTCACTTTCAAAAACATCTAATATCTTCCAAATATGAGAATTAAGTTATATTTTTTTTCCTAACGATATTGTAATGATAATTTAATGAAAAATTATTTATAAAGATGATTCACCATAAAAGATAAATAATAAGAAACTATTTAACTATAGATTATGGAAGATAAAATCAAACATTCTCTCAGCTAAAGGAAAGATCATACGGAAATAAAATAAGTTTGTTTGTGAGTTCGTTTCAGAAACAAAATTCGAACAGATATGAAGATTCTCGAAATTATGCTTTTCTACGGGATAATCCTTAACTAAAGATTTTTGGAGTCAAGGAATCCAAATCTATTATTGGTTTTTCAAAATTTTGAAGTAATTTTCTTTCTGGTTCTATGAACTCATTTAATATAAATAACCTAGAGAATTATTAACAAATACCGCCGATTATCGCAAGTGTTTTGAAGATGCTATAGATCGTTTTCTCGACTTTTCTGAATACCACGTAGTGATAATACAGGTAATTTTGTAACGTCTACCAAAGAGTGCCTTTTGTAATTTTCTAAGAATTACCAAGAGGTATTCTTCATAACTGTGTAAAGCCTATTCAGAAGTACTCTTAATCATTTTTCAAAGCTAACAGTACCCGTCGCACGTGAGGAGTAATGCCATAATATCCTTACACCTGACATCGATTTTTGAACATTGTAATACTTCAGTCAACAATCAATTACATATATTAGAACTAGCTCTAAAAACAAATGATTTCTGTACCTCAAACATAACTGTATATTTTAAAGTTGAGGAATTTGAATAGATTTCATGCAAGCGCCTTATTAACCTGAGAGAAAATACGTATATGGAACGTTGTGGTGATTGCATACTTTATTAGCCGTAAGGCTTAGTGTTCGAAGATATACGTCTTACCTTTATATTGAGCGCTATGGTTAGAAAGTTATTTATCTGATGATAATGTTGTGTGTCGTAGGAAGGTTCTTTTTCTCGGTCACGTTCCATGAGATATCCCCGAATAATTTTCGAGTTCATGACCGTGTTCTGTTAGGTGATAATATACTTCTCGATGGAAAATTTCATTCTCAAGATAGACTATCACTCGCATTCTCACCCTCATCTTCAAGCGTTTTTGTTCCGGTGAAACTCAAAAAACCAATATTGTGAAAACTATTACTAATAGCTACAGATCAGTAGTAGGTAGTTTCACAGCGGGATCTCATAAAACGCTAATATCCGATAGAAAGCCTCGTCATAAGATAGAATGGATATCTAGAAGTGAGAAAGCTCTCTATCCTACCTGATATGGCTAGGAAAGATGTTGAGTGTGTCACACTATACACGCACAAAGTTTGAATTCTAAAAACCTTACTGTTGACTAATGGTGAAATTATTTATTTTTCTTTTCTAGATCAATTCATTACTAATTTTTTGCTTTCTATGTTTAATTAAATAAAATTCAAATATCTATATTGTACTATTTTTAATCTTTTCATCAATCTTATTGAGATTCTTTTCAACAGTTTTTTTCTATGTCATAATATATTCTAAGGATAAAGTAAAAAATTATCACAATCTGAACAAAATGATTAATTTATTTTTTTTTGTGAAACACGATTTAATTTTTTCATGTCCTAAAATCAAGATAATGAAAGGTTGCGCGAAAAGAGTAAGAGAAAAAGTAAAAAGAAAAATATCACAATGAGCAGATATTAAGAGAGCTATAACGAATCGAATTATACCTTAAGATTAATTAGAAATCTATGATATATTTATTTAGATATCTTTAACTCTGATTCGATATATATTATCCTATGACCATTAGTATTGGCTAGTATTCATTTTTGATAAATGTTTTTCAACAAGTTCTCATTTTGAAAATATTTTTACGATACCTAAAATTACTATATTTATATATTAATTGTTGTTGAAAAGCGAAATTATAGAAATTTGGAAAACAATTTGATATATCTAATCTTGAGATTGTACAGGATGCGTAAAAATGTTTTTCTATGAAACAACACTATAACTTATATAGCACACGCAATTCATTTTATACCAAATTAAAGTGAGTCGAAAATGGAATTTATTGGGTGTAAATAACAAGAATTATCAAAATCTTTCAATGTCAAACTTAATAAATTTTATGCATCTTTTTGTCATAGAAAATTGAAGGGTTAATGGTTCAAAAATAGAGTAAAATATCTTCTT
>JAJEKB010013128.1:0-19870 GCA_022393335.1 Macrotrachela quadricornifera
AATAATTTATAAAGTTGTTTTTTTTTTTCACCAAATTTTATAGTAATGTGAAAAAGTCTTTATTAAAAATATGTTGAACAAATAATTTATACTTAAATTTATATACTTAGGTAGGTACATTTGATGAAACTCGAAAAGAATTAACTCAAAATATAAAAAAAATTATATCAAAGACTCGTTTAACACTTGATGAAACTAATCTAATTAAAACTCAATCATCAACATCAATATTTTCATCATTTCTTACACATATTGATTCAATTGATAATGATAATGAAAGATTCGATGAATGGCTTCGTCATATATCAGATAAAATTCGTTTACTTGGTAAAAATAAATAGTAAAATATTTAAATATAAAATTTTGATTTTTATTAATTTTAGTTCAAGATCGTATTGAAACTCAATGGCCAATTTATACAGCATTTTCTTATCTTCAATTACTTGAAATATATTTTGAAAATTTAGCTGAACGACAATTATTATTTGATTTTTTTTCAATTTATTTATTAACATTACATGATAAAGAAACTAAATCAATTGATCCACCAATACTTTCATCATCTGATGATGATAATTAATATTATTCTGAAGTTAACTTTTCATAATACTCTATGAATAATAAATATGCATATCTATAAGATCAATTTTTTTTTTGAAGTAGAAAATAGTAATTCATATGTTTTTATTTTTTCCTTGTTAGAAAATTGAATTGTCGTATGACAATGTTTTCAATTTGTGTGAAATATGCATATACTAGTTATTAGTTTGACTTGTATCTAGAAGATTTTATTTAATTTATTTTTAAAAATTATCTATCTCTTTTCTTACTATCAGAATCAGTTGATATGTGATCATTTATCTCAAAAATCATCACTTGAATGACAAATGGTCGTGCATAACCCATACGAACAAGAAGATATTCTACGAAATAAAAAAAAATTTATGAGAAATAATGAAATTTCCCTCCTATCTTTTATTTTCTTACGAAAAACAAATAAAAATTCTTCCATATACATTAATAAAATGAAAAACGTAACAGTTAACATTAATTCTTGATTTTTATACTCAGTAAAAAGATGATATAAAGGAGAAATTTCTTTAATTTCACATAATTCATAATGATTAATATCAGATATATGTGACATTAAATATTAAAAATAAATAGAATAGAAAATAAAAGAGCGCAAATTATATATTGATAAGTCTCTTTTCATTGTGCACCGTCGACAAGTGTGGTACATAATCATTATGTCAAATGTACTACATTAGCCCGGTGTTAACGAAAAAAGCTTTATCTAAAATACAAATATCATAAAATGAATAACAGAAAGAAAAAAAAAATATTTTTATTCTTTTTCTTTTGTTCTTTCTCATCATATATTTAACATTGCTTTTAACGAGAAACATGTGAGTAGGGAATAGTACGATTTTCGTTGTATATAAAAGAACAAACAAGATTTATAGTAGAAAAAAAAAGTACAGGCAAGCAAGCAGGCTAGCCACACGAACATACTGTATTTTTAACCAATCAATATTCATCATCTGACCTCTATATTGAATATCATTTCGATATATAAACTAATTTAATAAATGAAAAAAGTGTTTAATATATTCAAAATTTATATTTTTTATTCAAATAAATGATGCATATTTTATAACCAATAAGAGATAATTCTTTAATTGCTTTTAGATCTATTCAACCAACAATTCTTCATACAAATGTTTATTATCGAATAAAAATTTTGATGATGTTATGTACTTCATTATTTGATGATGATAATGATGAAAATCACCCTAATATAAACGATAATAATGTACTTCTTACTCAAAAATCTTTAATCTATAAACATCACTTATTTTCTGTACTTACTTACGTACTTGAACAATGTGAACACGCAACACTTAATCCATCATTTTTAACAATAGAAGACGATTGTAAAAAATCATCATTTGAACATAATTTAAAAGTCTTTTTATCAAAAAATAATAATGTATTAAAAATGAATCGAGATAATAATGATTTATCATCAATAATTGATGAATTTTATATTGATGCAATACAAGTACTCCATATACATTTACTTGAACTTGAAAAAGTTAATGATTTATGTCGAGATTTTTGTCAACGTTATATTGCTTGTCTTAAAATTAAATTCAATGTAAATAATATTTTTACTGATGATGATGACGACGAATCTGAAGATTTTGAATTAAATAGTAATGAAGATTTTGAATCAATAGAAGAAAATGAAGAAGATTTTATATTAAATCAACATCAATCTACTAATAAACATATTTTAAAAGAACAACATTATGAGTAAGATGAAAATTTAAAATTTTCATGTTAAGAATGTTTCTAAATTTTATATGATGAAAATAAATCTTGTTTGTGCATTTATTTGAGACATCAATTTTTTCAGCGCATTCTTAATTGAGTTGTACTTCGATCTATTGTGATATTCTCAAAATTTATTCATAGTTTTGAAGAAAATTGTTTTTGTTGTGTTCATATTTCAAATTGAAAAAAGATATTTTTACTATAGAAATTTTAACTTTGTCTAGTAAACAATTAACACCGGCTAATGATTTGAATTCAATATGTAATCAATATACACTACAATTCAATGGTCAAACTTCACTTTCTCAAATAATTACAAATGGTTCATCATTTTTATGTGATAAAATTTATACAGAACGACAAAAACAACCGACAAATATTTTATCATCATCATCAAAACGTAGTGTTCTACCAAAAAGTGCAATATCAATTATGCGTAGTTGGTTATTTCAACATATCGTAAATAAATAAAAAGTACAAATTGTTAATATTTCATTTTTATTTTATTCTAGGTTCATCCATATCCAACTGACGATGAAAAACGGATTATATCACGTAAAACAAATTTATCATTACTTCAAGTTAATAATTGGTTTATAAATGCACGTCGTCGAATATTACAACCAATGTTTGAAACATCAAATTCTGATTTAATAACATTAAAAAAGAAAAAACGACATAATATAACATTAAATGAAAATCATCAGCATACTTATAATCGAACGATGACAAATATAAATCGTTATTGGCCCTCGCATTTAATTCAATTAGATAAGCATTTAAAATAATTTTTTAAATTATATTATATTTCTTACATCTAACCTTATTGTTTCAAAAATTTTTTTTATCAATATAAATTTAACATAAAAATCTCATTTTATATATTTTTTTTTATTGTATTTTATATGATAGATATTTGTTTTTTTTCTGAGTTAACGGTGTTATAAAACAGTGATTTTATTTCAATGAAAATATACATTTTTGCAAGGCAAATTTATATTAATCTTTTTTGTTTTAACTCATGAACAACTTTTAATAAATGAAAAAAATTCGAAATTAATTATCCTAAAAAACGACTTCAAACTTGATATATATGTGTGATATTGTCGTAGTTATTTGTCATAAAGATAAAATTTTATAGGAATGACCTAGATGAAATTATCGACTTTTCTTTCGATGTTTAGCTTAATTTCAAGCGTGAGTATTGATAGAACAAAATAAAGACCTACAATTTTCATTATTAAGAAAATTTAAGTCAATAAAAGGTTCAATTCATATAGAAAAACTAACCTTTTCTCACTAAAATTGTTCAAAAATAAAAAAATTATTTTCTCTTTCAATTATTAGAAATTCTCAAAACCGAAAACTTTCAGTTATTATAATGTCTAACTGGATTACTGAGCAAGTATTGCCACATATAGATTAGATAACTAAATTTCAAGATTCATTCCCTTCTAGTTGCATCATATTTTCCACAATAATCATTTTCATTACTTATACATATATTTTTTACACTTTTGCCGTGAGCTTAAGTAAAACTACAATAGGAGAGAATGATACACTGAGATTTTTTTTTTTTTATTTTACAATCTATTCTTCTAATAAAAAGTAGAATTTTGGCTAGAAAAAACTGAAGATTTTTCAAAAGTAGAGGTGTCCACACCCCATCTGCATCTTATGAACATCAAGCCACTGGATTGCGTAACGAAAAACTGAATATCGTTTGGCTTTCATCTTCTGACATCAACTATTCTTTGTACAAGAATTAAACATTTAAAGTTAAATTTTTATAGACTATCCGATACACTTGTATTTATCGAATAATCCGTTTTATGGTAAATCTACATGACGCAATAATGTTTTCTGTCCTTTTCCATTTTTCATTTCTGCATAAAAATATTTTGAAATAGTAATTTATTATTGACCACTAATAGATTGTCAATAGAATATATTTAACTGATTTAAATTGATGATATTCTATTGCAATAAAACTAATGGGTGTCACATAAGGAATGTACCAGTTTTTGCGTTTATTCTCTTTGGTTCTCTGCAATGTTTTATTCAAAATCAAATGCATTATCAGATAGAATGACATGAGCTCTATATTTTGGCGTTAAAAAAAATGTTATTTCATAGATGTTTTTATTTTGAGACTAGATCAAACTTGAGTGAAATATTTTTCGACTCTTCAAAATAAAAAGTGACCCAGAATAAATGGATCTCTTCGTATTTTAGAGATTTCTTTCTTATTTTTTCTTTTGAATAAGAAACTTTTCTCACCAGAAGATGAAGCTTGAAATTCTCTACAAAACCATATACTTTTAAAATGAAAATCTACTTTCAAACTGATTAGACACGATGAATGGTCATACTTCGTATTCTAGATTTCCATTACTTTCTTCACTTGAAAAAAAACGAAACATATGAACAGATACAACGCAAAAAGCTGTACAATTCACATAAGACTGATTATTTAATAATTGCACTTTTTGTTCTCAAAATGGAAAGTAGATTTTCACTTTAAAAGTGTATGGTTTTGTAGAGAATTTCAAGCTTCATCTTTTGATAAGAAAAAATAACAAAGAAATCCCTACAATACAACGAGGTTCATTTATTTTTGGTCATCCTTTAAATCAATTTTTGCTATACAAATGATACATTTATATTTGCACTTTTCGTTGGCAAAACGGACAAAACTTTGAGTGATCAAATTTTGACCGTGACATATATTTTCATTAGTTAGAAAAACTCTTTGATTATTTCATTTATATCATATGCTGCAATCATGTTTTAATTTTCAATTAATATTATGTCAAAAGAATTCGTTCTAGTTATTGTATGTGATGTACATGTGGAAATATTTCTCTTAGCATATTTACTAATAATTATGGTGAATAAACCTGATGAAATACCTGTATCATTCAATCCAGGATCAATTGAATGTCGCTAGTCTATTTTTCCTAAATGAATCCCGAAGGAGGATTCAGGATGAAATTTCAGATAGATTCCTTAAAAATTCTAGGGCCTCATCATCAAATTACCAATGAATTTCTGAAAATACGAAATCTGTAGGAATTTTGCAGGAAATAGTTGACGAGGAATGTACTATACAGTGTAATGATTGATATTTATCTGAATGATAATAATAATGATAAGCGAGATAAAGGAGCTGAAGCAAAAAAGGACAAAAAAACGAGAAGTGAAAACTAGTATTCTACGTATCTGCTGCATTATTTAATTTACCAAACAACAAACGAATGTATGTATCTCCAACAAAAATTAGCATTAACACGGATAATTGGGATAATGCCAATCTGATCAAATTAACCGGTAAATAAAATATTTTTCTTTCGAATTTCGATATCGTATTTTTAAGAATCAAAAGAATCATTGCCCAGAATATTAGCCATCCCATGACATGATAAGGGATTTTTTGACCATACAGGTAGAAAGCACTTTCAATGCTGATTCTGAATAAATAATTTTTATCTTTCCAGAGAATGTTTTAGTCGATGAAAACTGAACTTTTGCACTACTTGTTAGATCAGATAGATTTAATTATTGATATACGTTCTCTTCTATTCGCGCTGTTTTTTTTTCTTACAATAACCATGTTCATAACTTATAGAACCTCTTTGTGGATGCGTTTTAATTTTAGTTATTTCTATTGGTACATGAATCATCCATAAAGCAATAGACTCATTAAATCATATATATGTATGATCCGTCCAGTTGAAATAAAATAAAGTCTCATTTAACTAGCGATGGATTGTATAGTGGTTTCGGACGAAGAGAATGATGAATTAGATGACCTTGAAATGGTTAACGCTGCTGAAGAATTCGAAGAATTTGAGACGTAAGATTTGAAATGAATTTCTTATTCATTAATAATTATTTCTAATATAGTTCTCTAATAAATACAAATAATGAAACTAATGAATTAATGGCTATTGAATTACAAATATCTGAAATCGATGAAGAAATGAATCGTCTTCGTTATAAACGTGTTCAATTAGTTAATCGACAACAAAAATTAAAAGATCATATCAAACTAAATCAACAATCAACATTAAATACAAATTTAGTCGAACAATGGCAACGAACAGGTAAACTAAATTAATTAAAATCAATATTCATATTACTTTTTAGATTTTCCTTGGAGTTCACAAGTCAATAAAGTTCTAACAGAAATATTTCATATAAATTCTTTTCGACAGTGGCAACTTGAAACCGTTAATGCTGCATTATCTAATCATGATTGTATTTTAATTATGCCAACTGGTGGTGGAAAATCATTATGTTATCAACTACCAGCAATTATATCTGATGGTATATTTTATTATTTTTAAATTATTTTCAAATAATAAATATTTTTAGGTATAACAATTGTTGTTTCACCATTAATATCTCTTGTTGAAGATCAAATATATGCATTAAAAAATTTAAATATTGATGCACGTGCATTAAATACATCAACACCACGTGATGAACAAACAGAAATTAATCGTATACTTGATGGAAAAAATAAAGCAGATTCAACATTAAAAATTCTATATTTAACACCAGGTATATATAAACAAAAAAAAAAAGTTTAATTAAAAACACATTAAAATGATTTTTTTTTGTTAGAAAAAATTGCTAAAAGTAAAACAATAATGGCAAAATTACAAAAACTTTATGAATCAAAACGATTTGCCAGACTAGTCGTTGATGAAGTTCATTGTGTTTCACAATTTGGACATGATTTTCGGCCAGGTTTAATTTCAGACAAAAATTTTAACTAAATAATAATTAATTTTCATTATTTTGTTTTCTATTTAGATTATAAATATTTATCAATATTTAAACGACAATTTCCAAATGTATCTATATTAGGTTTAACAGCAACAGCTACAATAAAAGTGATACATGATATTCGACAAATACTTAAAATTCCTCATTGTATTTTATTTCGAGCACCATTTAATCGTAAAAATCTTTTTTATGAAGTTTTACATAAATCAGATGTTGGAAAAGATGCATTTAACGATCTTGTACATTGTATTCATCATCGATTTGATAAACAATCAGGTAGATGTTTATATAAAATTTATTTATTATTTTTTTTTTTTTTTTGAAAAGGTATTGTTTATTGTTTATCACAAAGGGATGCAGAAGATGTTTGTGCTGAATTACAACGAAATAGTATGTATGAGAATTTATTTAAGTGTGATTATATTTTGTTATATTCTTTTCATTTAGTAGTCTTGTATGAATGTTTAAATGAAATTAGAACTTTTTTTAGTTTTAACGACTCAAAATTACTATAGAAAAATCGATTATAATATTAGTCTAGTCTATTAACAATACTATGCATATGTAAATGATTTGAGCTATATCGAAGAGATTTTACATAAAAAAGATCGTAGCTATAGATGAATATCAAGAGAACACTTTTTTGCTAAATAGTTTGACATAGTATTGCTAGTAGAAAAAAAACTTACTTAATGTTTATTTTTATGTTATTATGAAAGGTTCATAGATACGATCGAAACAGGAACTATTTTGAATATTTGTTTCTCAAAAGATTTCAATACATAATAAACTGATTTTTCATCTTTCTAAATTTAAGTAAAGAAAAACAAAATTTCTCAATTTCTACCGATATTAAATGTAGCAGTAATTAATTCTTATAATTAAATTGTTCTAGGTATCAAAGCTGGATGTTATCATGCTGGACTTTCAGCACTTGCACGTACTCAAGTACATGAAAAATGGTTAAAAAATCAAGTTCATGTCATATGTGCAACAATTGCCTTTGGTTAATATTCTAAATATTTATGTAATTTCTATTTCATATTTTTATTTGATTAATTCTATAGGAATGGGTATTGATAAACCTGATGTGCGTTTTGTTATACATCATTCATTAAGTAAATCTATTGAAAATTTTTATCAAGAAAGTGGTCGAGCTGGTCGTGATGATCAACAATCACATTGCATTCTTTTTTTTCGGTAAAACCGTTTAAAAAAAAAGACAACATATATATATATATATCGTTTGAATAGATTTGGTGATGTATTTCGTTTAGCACCAATGGCATTTTCAGATAAATCAGGTAATGGTCTAACAAACCTATATTCAATGATATCATATTGTTTAAATGAATCTGAATGTCGTCGAAAATTAATTGCTAAACATTTTGATGAAGTTTGGCAATCAAATGATTGTAATCAAATGTGTAATATATGTACTCGACCATCAACATATATAACAAAAAGAAATTGTCGTGAAGAAGCATCAATTATAATTAGTTATTTAGAAAATAATTCAAAGCAACGTTTAACACCATTAAAATTAATAGAACAATTAACAATAAAAACAATGATTAAAATTGATATTCAAAGACTTATTTTACAATTAATTATTGAACAATATTTAAAAGAAGATTTTCATTTTACACCCTATACAACTGTTTGTTATATTAAACCAGGAGCAAAAGCTAAATATGTTTATGATAATAATTGTGAAATTATATTAGATATGATTGAAAGTACAAAAAAACGAACATCAAATACAATCAAAAAAGAAGAAAAACAAATTATAAAAAAAAAATCAATAACTTCAATAGCTCCCGGTAAGATTAATTTTTCAAATTAAAAGATTTTATTATATAGTTCTGATTGAAAGTTTCAGTTATTAAATTGAGATATTAAATATTTAATTTTTGAATAAACTAAAATATTTTGAATATATGTTATAGATAATAGATTGTATAATCAGTACTTTTTCTTATATATAAAATGCTATGAAATTATTGATTAGTTATATTAGGAAAATATTTTGTTTTTATAAAAATTGAAACTTTTAATCAGAACTATTGTCAATCTGATTTTGATGTTTTCTAGAACCGCGACCTAAATTACAATGGGCTACTAATATAGAACCAAGAGTGAAATCTGTACCTTCAAAAAAACGAACTTTACAATATGATGATGATGATGATAATAATGATGATAATGAAGAACAAATTGAAAATACTCCATTAGCAAAACGACAATCTTCATCAATAAATAATGATCATGAAATAATAAAACCAAATCAACCATCAGTAATTGATGATGAAGAACTTGATTTTTTGTAAAATAATTCTTTTTTTTTTCTTTTCTATATGAATATAGTCTGTTCGTTTTCTTTTTTAAATGTCAGATAAATATGAATTTAATTCTATTGAAAAACAAAATTTATAGTTTTTAGATGCCTATAGCAATGAATTTTGATCTGTTAACAAATAGTAATCATCAAGATAAATGTGAACATATAAATAAATGTGAAACAAATCTTGATATAAAATTATCTAAATCACCATTATCAAATGGTACAAATCGACAATCAATATTACTTCCACCACCACCACCATCTATTAAACCACGTATACGTCCATCATTAAATCGTGTAACACGTGAAATAAATTTAGAACAATTAAGTCGTTGTCCATTAACATGTCAATTTACATTACCTAATGTTGAAGATGAAAAATGGTTAGCAATTGCTTCATCAAATGAATATATTTTAGTTGGTGGCGGTAGTTCAAGTACATTACGTCTTTTTGATTTACAAGGAAAAGAAATACGTCTTATTGATATAAAAACATTTGCTGCATTTGATATAGCATGGTCTAATATTTTACATGCTTTTATAATTGCTGGTTATGATCGTTTACAAATATATAATGTTGAAAAAGATCTATTAACAGAAGTAGAAAGTATTAATTTAATTAATAAAAAAGATAATTATTTCTGGTCAATTGCTTGTCATAGGTTAGTAATATATTTTAAATAAATTTTTATATAATACTCTTGTCGATTTACATAATAAACTTCATTTAATAAAAAGAAAAGGTTTTTATTATAGGATATGAAAATTTTTTAAGATATTATACTATTGTTGAATACTTCTATTTTTTATTAAGATGTCAATTATAAGTTTTCGATTAAATATTTTAAAATAAATTTTTTTTTATAGTGATGATTTATTTGTTGTTTTATCTGATGGTCTTGAATCTGTATGGCGTTTATCATTACCAAATTTTAAACGTGTTCAAACATTATCTGGTAGTGAAATTCGTGAAAGTAATGCAGATGATCGTATATCATGTATACGTACAAATGGTTATGTAATTGGTATGACATTAAGACAACGTGAAACTAATCAATGGCGTGTTGATTTATTCAATTATATATCTATGACACGTACACATCGTGGTTTAACAATTGGTTATGGTATTGGTGCATTTAATTTTATTGAACGTTGTATGTTAGCACCTATTAATAATCATCAATGGCTTATTGTAGGTGGATATAAAGTTATACCAAATGCATTAACATTAATGGATGATCGAACAGGTGAAATAAAACAAGTTGAACGAAAATCTGATCAACAACATGAATTTATATCAAATATTTGTAATAGTGAAAATAGTAAACAACAAATAATAAGTATGATTATTATGAATAATGAAAATGGTCAACGTCAGATACATGTTATACAACAATAGGAATGACATTAGTATTATTTTTCTTTAAATACCGTTTTATTTTTTTGTTCGTATTTTCTTGAAAGAACTTGTTCAATAAAAAAACTGTTTATAGATCACTAAGTATATTAAATTTCTTTTCATTAAACTAATAAATTTTTTTTAAAATATTTATATATATTAACGAATAGATTTGAGAGAAAAAAAATTTATGATCTATCATACGTGCATGAGTATTTTCTTATTGGATTAAAATATGACTTGTTGTTATTCTGACTCATCTCGTTATGCATCAATGAATTTTATGCATATATACTTAAATAAACAAACATCATTTTCATTGTAAATCATGACTGACAAGGATCAACAACAAGAATTAAGTGCTGATCGTCGAGCTGAATATGAAGAAGCATTTATATTATTTGATAAAGATTGTGATAGTTTATTAAATGCTTCGGAATTACCATTACTTTTACGTAGTCTTGGACAATCAGTAACTGATGCTGAAATACCGAATATCCTTCAGCAAGCTAATCTTGATCCACGTGGTAAATTTACATCATTTGATTTTATTAATTTAATGGAACGACGAGCAAATGTAACTGGTAATGATACATTTGAAAGTGAACAAGATGTACGTGATGCATTTCGTATGGTACTTGATCCAAAAGGAACTGGTACAGTAGCTGCAGATGATATTTTAAATCTTTTACAAGTTTTTGGTGAAGGTGGACCTTTATCACAACAACAAATATGGGAATTATTAGGTACAGCTGATAGAAATCGTACAGGACAAATTAATTATGAAGAATTTATTAAAACAATGACTTCTAATTAAATATATATTTAATGTTATATTAACAAAAATTTTGAAATAAAATTCTATTCAATTTTAAGTTCTTATTCGTTTAAACAGATTTTATTATCACTAATAAAATTCTTCTTTTTTTTCTATAAATTTATATTCACATTTTAATGTTCATTTCGACCAATATCTTCATACCAAGTAGCCTTGTTTTCACGAATATAATTTTCAAGAAGTTCTTGACATTCTTTTGAATCAAGTACTTCAACATGTATATTACTTGTTTGAAGTACAGTTTCATCACCACGAAATGTTTTATTTTCACCAATTACTACTCGAGGAATACCATAAAGACGAATAGCACCTGAACACATTGCACATGGAGAAAGGGTCGTATAAAGTGTACATTCTTTATAAAATGCTGCTGTTTGTCGTCCAGCTGATTCAAGACAATCCATTTCAGCATGTAAAATTACTGAATTACGTTGAATACGACGATTATGTCCACGAGCAATTACTTGATCACCCCGAACAAGAACGCATCCAATTGGTATACCACCTTCGGCAAGGCCAGCACGAGCTTCAGCTATGGCTTCAGTTATAAATGGTGCATGAACAATAGGTGATACATGAGTAAGTGAAATAGATCCTCCATGCGTTGGACGACGAGACGTAGCAGTTGAATTGGCACGAGAATTTTTACGTGTTGGAATTATCGTTTGTTCTTCGACAGGTAATGAACCAGCAAAAAGTGCGTTAGCCATTATTCGAATGTATGAAATAAAAAGACTGAAAAATGAAATATCATATGAATGTTATTTTTATCTATAGATAAATAAGAAGGTAGTCATGTCGCGCATATATTTCAACCAATAGATATTTCGTCTTATAGAATATTTATATAATGAGTTTTTGTAGTGTGCGCAACGGACATACTTTGTCAACACTTATATAATAAATAAACATAAAAGGCATATAGTATAGATGTCTGAAAAAAAAAGATTTGTCATCTTTCTCGATTTATAATCGTCTCATTTTCAGTTAGTTAAACATATATACGAATGAAATAAAAATTACTTATAATAGAGTTAATTGTTCGTTCTGCCTTTCGTTCTATTCAATACATAAAACAAACAAATACCATTCGTAGCTTCGATCAGTACATATTCTAGAAAATAACTTAATCCTAACACTAGATGATTATTTCTCTTTTACGTGATATATATATATATATAATTTTTGTCTGAACATAGAATAAAATAGATAATTCTAAAGAATTGTGAATTGTTCATAGAATTATGGGCAACTATAAACTATGTTCATTTCATCCTTTAATATTTGTTATTGTTGTTGTTGCATATAGTAATTGTCAATTTATTTTGCTTAAAATCACATTTTTATATGCAGCTCATTTAGAAGAGAAATATTGTCTTCTTATTTTCGAATTGTTGTTATTCGCTTACATCTTAGAGGAATACTTTCTATTTTCAAACTTATTTTAAATGTAAAAATGAAGCAATGAAAAATGAATGAATGAGAACAATTTTTTTTATTATTTACTTTGTACGATTGCTGTGATGAGAGTGAAGAATGCAACAAGGGAGAAAAAATATGTGTGTTTGTCTATAAGAATGTTGCAATCAAATGGCATGCGTCGTTTATTATTTTTAGTCAGTTAAGTACGTACATACATTTCTATTATGAACGGTAAGATAGTAATAACTAAATGTTTAACAAAAGAAAAATACGATATATGTGCTAATATATAGAAGGAGCAGCTCTTCGAGTGCTTTCATTTCTTAATGATACAAGTCAACGTCATGTGGCTTCCTTAGTTAATGAAAAACGGAAGGTAACTGTGATTGGAGAAGAGCATGAACCAGATGAATTTGTATGTATTTTTAGTATTTGATTATATATTTAAAATTTTCTATTATTTTTCTTTAATTATTTGATTCAAGCAAGAAGAAGAAGAACCTTCATCAGGTGTTGCTGATGAAGAAGCAGCTCTTCTTACTCCAGAACAGATCAAGGTTAAGAAAAAAAAAAGAAACATACAAACATTCCATTAATCAATAAAAAAATATTACATTTTAGGAATTTTTTAAAGCAGTTGAAGAGGGTTCGATTGAACGATTAGATGAGTTATTCGATGCAATAAAAAATGTTGATCCTAATATGACACAAGTAAGAAAAGAAAATAATATTAAATTTCATTTTGACAAATTAATTATTGAAATTCATTATATTGTAGTATACTGAATCTCTTTTAATGGCAGCCATCCGTGCTAAAAGATATAAAGTAGCTGAATATTTAATTGATCAATTAGCAATAAATGTTAATTATACTACTGAACTTTTTGAATTTCGTACACATACAAAAATTCCTGTTCGAGAACGTTTATTATCATGTCGAGATTTAGCTTACGAAAAAGGTTTGATGGATCTTGTTGACTTAATCGATATAGCTAGTGATGAAGTAAAACCAAGTATAAAACGATATTTGCAACGACGTTTAAAAACACGTCTTGATGAAATTCATCAATCCTATTTAAAACGTATGAAAGAGCGTAATAATCGTCTCATAATTCAAACACAACAAAAAGAAACTGCACTATTAGAAGAAGATGAGCAAGAAAAAGAAAATGAAGAATTATCGGCTGTAAATATAACAGATGATATTAATCTATCTGCACCACCACCTCCTCCACCACCAGTTGTTCATCGTACATATAAATCACATATTGAAGAAACTATTCAAAAGATTGAATCCGTAAATGATAAATCAATTGATGAAACAGGAAAAAAGGTTTTTCGGTTTTCTGGTTATACTCTGCGTTATCGTCTTGTGGAAAAAACAGATAAAAATCAACCAACAAAAGGACAATCTCGACCAAAAACAACACTACTTACTCTTCCAATGCTCTCTGAAAGTACGACACGATCATTACCATTATCACTGCAAAGGCCAAAGACAACAGGAACAACAACAACAAATATTAATCGTCGTTCAATTAGCGAAATAAGTACACGAATACCAATACGAGAAACACGAACATCAATATGTCGATCGGCTCGTCGTATAGCTACACCACGTGTTGTTCCAGCAGTAAACTCTGAAAATGAATCAGAAATAAAATCTATTACAACAACTAAGGATGACAGTGTTCAACCTTTGTTACCAAAACGAAAACGTCAAATCAATATAAACTATAGTTATATTCCTCAACTACAAAATGCTGTATATAATGAACCATATCGTTTTATGCCTGTAACATTAAAAGCAACTGCTATTGGTTTGCCCTCTAATACTCGACTTGTTCGAGATTAAAATTTTTTTTTTCGAAAATAAAATCTATGCCTATTTTATGTTTAACTCTTATGAATATCTAATATTGCGTGATTACTTTTTCAAAAGGAAAGAACATATTGTTAGATCAAATGATGAAATAGTATTTTATCCAAATTGTTATATCAAAGCAGTGATTTTATATTTGTAGATATGAGTGCCAAATTGTCATATACGAAGGCCTGTTCGAACATAGGAGAAAGTGTACAACACAGACAAGATAGATGAAGACAACAAAATAGTATATAGATATACATGAATATAATAACATGTTGAAATGTACCAAACAGAGGAAGAAAAAATGACAATACAGCAAATATCAATATAAGCTATAAAAATGATCCAGAAAAAGTACTAGAATACATTGTTACTAAATCATACAGGGCCAGAAGATCATCTACAAGCTTCAGACAGCTTTCAAAATAAACAGATGGCTAGGGCATCTTAAAGTAGATATATTAAAGAAATATAAGTTTGAAAAGATCGTCATCTATTCACATAAAAAGAGGAGATTTTCTTCTGTAAGTGTTCTATACAATTATATGACTGAGTTTTAAGATCAATAATTAATTGATGTTAATGTGAAAGAAATATATGTTGTACATGAATATTTTGTAAATATTCGCTAAATACCTTTCTTCTATTAATTCACCACATTTAGTTGTTGTTTCACATCAAATAAAATATTTTATTTATTAATTAATATTACGCTTGATTAGCTAATTTTACTTACATATACATCCTACCGAAGAGCAACTATTAATGAAATTATCAAAAAATCTATAACAGTTCGTACTGATAAGTTTTTCTATGCAATCTTTATGGACCAAATATTGGTTTTGCTTTTGTTAATTTCAAGGACAATTTTGTTAATAATATATTCTTAAAGAATATATGTGGACAGATTAATAAATATGGAAAATAATCAAGAACTATTATCACTGTTGATGGAGGTGCTAACTTTTACAATAGATGAGACGATATCTTTATTAAGGACTCTTCCCGTTTGATATGTTGAAGTTGTATATGGCATCAGACAAAAGATAACATCATATTGGGAAATTCTTTGAAATTTCTAATTAAGACAAATATTGAATGCTAATATTTCAACTATAATAATAGTTGAGAAAAGAATATTCAGACCAAATAATCTGTTGAATATAACACATGTAAATAAACATTTTGATATTACATAATCATTTTTCGGTGGATATGTGCAATGAATTTCTACAAATCTATTTCTTATTCTTTACTACACAATAAAGCTTTGCTAATTTTAACTGATATTAACTACTCTCATCACTCTTCAAAAACAGAAAACAATAATGTTTGTCTTAATTCAAAAATACACACATTGAAAAACAGTAGTATTTATCATTTTTAATATACCTGAAAATAAGACAAACATTCTTTTTCTTCTACACAGCATTGCTTCCTGCACACACCCTTATGTGTAAATATGGCGCACGAAAAAAAGATGAAAAAACAAAAATTATCTTTGTATTTTTTCTTTTCTTTCTTATCAATTTTATATAGATATCATCGTCTTATTTTTCGTATAGTTTTCATTTGTTCTATTCTCTACATCAAAACATCGTTACAATGGCTTCTTCTTCAACATCAAAAACGACAAAACCATTAGTCGTAATAACAGGCGCATCATCAGGTATTGGTGAAGCATGTGCTCGATCATTCTCTGAAGCTGGTCATCCACTCTTACTTATTGCTCGTCGTCTTGATCGATTACAAGCTTTAAAACTTCCAGACAATGTTATTTGCGCACAAGTTGATGTTACAGATAGAGCTAAACTTAAAGAAGCCATTGAACAAGCTGTTGAAAAACATGGACCTGTTGATTGTTTAGTAAACAATGCAGGTGTTATGCTTTTAGGTAAAGTACAAACACAAGATCCAGAAGAATGGAAACAAATGTTTGATGTTAATTTAATGGGTGTTCTTAATGGTACTCATGTTGTTTTACCTTCTATGAGTAAATGAAACTATTTTCCATTTTTTATTTTTATTATTTCTTTATCTTTAGTTGAACGTCGTGGTGGTACCATTATTAATATTAGTTCTATTGCCGGACGAAAAACACTTCCTGATCATGCTGTGTATTGTGGAACTAAATTTGCAGTACATGCATTTACCGAACAAATTCGTGAAGAAGTTTCACAACATGATGTACGTTTAGTTAACATTGCACCAGGTGTTGTTGAAACTGAATTATTAAGTCATTCAACAGATAAAAAAATTGTTGATGATTATAAAACATGGAAAAGTCAAATGGGACAACCAATGCAAAGTGAAGATATAGCTCGTTGTATTATGTTTGCTTATGAACAACCACAACGTATATGTATTCGAGAAATTCTTCTTTGTCCAACACGACAAGACAAATAGAACAAAGCAATAATTTTTAGTTTAGAAAACGAGAAGTGGAATATAATTTTTTTTTGTTAATTTTAAATAATCTTATTTAACTATTTCAATTGTTTAAGAAAAAATGATAATTTGAATATGAAATAAAAGATGAATGATTAAAAAAATATATATGATATTAATATTTTTTTTTGGTGTATCGTATAAATTAAATAAGCTTTTTAAAACGAAGTAGTGCAAGACTTTATTTTTTTTGCAATTTAAGGGGTTCTAAATGTGACAATATTTTATTTTAGAAGAAGGTATTTATTACATAATTGTTGTTATATACATACGAAATCTTGATTATGGACAATTTGATGTAACGTTTTTTAGTATTTTTTGATGATAAAAATTTCAAAAAATATCGTTAGACTATCTGTAATCAATAATTGTTAAGGCATGTTTTTCTTTTGCATGGAGTAGATATTTAACTTATGCGGTATTCCATGGGATCTATCCAGAAAAATACACAAGTATCTTCAAATCGACTGAAATTCTCAGGATTTGTAGATCATAGTGAGATATGAAAAACGTACGAATTGGGTTTTTGAAATTCATTAATATATGGAAGAATACCTTGCATAACACTATATTTTTGTATGAAATAATAAAAAGTGAAATTTTTTGAAAACTATCTTTTCTAAGATTGATTTGATCTGAAGGCATAGATTTCAATTATATCAACATATTATATATATTCTGAAAGCTTCTGACCTGGGCTACATTTTGGTTATAATATATTATGGTTTTGTCAAGTCCTTCGGGATATCATCCTATATGTATGAGGTCACACTCTTGTGCATCTTGTCATTAAAAAATGTTCGTAAAAATGGAATTACAGAACATAGCCACATATAGGGTTTCGTAGAGAATCGTTTGCTCTACAAGATGCACTTAACCCGAACTTCCGCATTTTCTATTGGACAAAATGCGAAACATAGAAAGACAAAAAATCCCCTTTTTTTTAAGTATTTTAAAGAAAACTGTGTTCATAGAGTTCACTACATTCTGAACGTTTTGATAAAAAAAAGTTTATGAAAAGAAGTTATGTTAATAAAATTTTGGTATAGGAAAATGGGCTGTGGTACCCTTGGGGTGAGTTTTTCGACGGAAAAAAAATTCTTTTAAAAACTATGTTATTTGATGTAGTTTTATGCGCTGATTTCGAATATACTATTTTTGTGTTGTTATGAGATCCAGCTACTGTTATGAAAATCGTTGGATTTTGTTCGAGTTTTTAGTAAATTTATATGGTTTCACATACTACCTCACCATCTTTATTAACATAACTTCTTTTCACAAACTTTTTTTTATCAAAACGTTCAGAATGTAGTGAACTCTATGAGTACAGTTTTCTTTAAAATACTTAAAAAAAGGGGATTTTTTGTCTTTCTATGTTTCGCATTTTGTCCAATAGAAAATGCGGAAGTTCGGGTTAAGTGCATCTTGTAGAGCAAACGATTCTCTACAAAACCCTATATGTGGCTATCAGAGCATAAAACAGACCACTAAGCCTGCCTGCCTGCCTGCTTGTCACAGGCTCAGGCCATCTTTTTTAGGCCAGGCCGACCCTTACAACATGCCAGGCAGGCCACTTGAAAATGGCAGGCCGCCCGGCCTGTGTGCTTTTTCTATTATACGGAAGTTTTTTCAATAAATTGAACATATTTGGAGCAATCAGATGGAGTGAAATTATTTTTCAAAAATGATATTGAAATTTGATGAACTAAATAAATACTTAATAGCGACCAAATCCAATTACCATTCTAAAGAAGTCATGATAAAAATCTCCATATTTATCATTATTTGTTCGTCGCCTTTCGTCAGGCCCAATTAAATTAGAAGAGGTTGAACATCTGTTTTCTGCTGGAGTTAAGGACTTACGTTCCATCGTTAGTCTCTTTGTTATAATGTTGTAGAGGACATTTTTCGCTGGCGGACTAATTCAAAATGCATTTAAGCAAAAACCAGATTGTTTCTCAATCCCATACAAAAAGATTAGATGAATAAGCAGATGAAAATTCGATTTTTCTTAATTATTATCTAATCTTACTCGATAAAAAATCGAGTAAAAATGTCTGATTTTAATCCACTTTTAATCAATTTTCAACAGATCATTAGTTTAGCCTTTTTACATGGAATATTTTCGTCCTTCTATTTCTTGATTGTTTTATGTAGCACTACTGTTTCACTCATAAATGTTGAGCCCATCACACGATCTTCCATTGAAAACGTCTTTATAATCTGAAACTCATTAGAATGAACACTATAAACATTCGCTAGGCATTTTTTGCTCGAAATCAATCGCTTTTTAGCCAGCATTTCGTTGAATGAATTCCCAATGTTTTTTAGGACTATCACTAACTAATATCCATTTCAAATTAAAAGAAGTGTGGTTGTTTTTTGAATAACTTTTGATAGGAATGGAATGAAGGC
>JAJEKB010013129.1:0-10174 GCA_022393335.1 Macrotrachela quadricornifera
TCACCTGCTACACCTGCTATTACAACTCCACAACAAACAGCAAATACACCTGATAAAGATCTTTCACTTTCAAAAAAACAATCAATATCACAACCGAGAACTCCTCTTACAGCCACTCCAATCGATAATAATACTAATAATAATAATAAAGAAACATGGAAAACAGTTGTTGGTACAACAGCACCTATACCTGAGTTATCGCAACGTTTAAAACGAACAACACCAACATCAAAATCCGCTACTGCTGAACCATTAACACCAACAAGTAAATTACCTAGTGGAAAATCAACGGGTAAAGAAGATTCACCAGCTAGTATATCTTATTCTGATTCTGGTAAACCAAGAACTGGTACTGCTCTATCAACACTTAATCGTTCTCAACAAATAAAAAGTTCTGAACGTCTTACTGATCATCAACAAATACAACAAAATGGTTCATCAACATTGCCAAATGTTGATGAAGTACCATCACCTGGAATAAATGTAACTCCTAATATTATATATACATCTGTCAGTGCTACTGAACATGGTAAACCACCAAAAACACCACGTTCAACTCGAACAGCAAATAGTCGTAGTGATGCTATAACACCAGCAAGACAAATACCAACACGTGCAGGTGATAGTGAAGCTGTGTCAATACCAGCTGCAACATATGCAATGAAACTTGGACCTCAAACAGTTATGTCACAATGGATGATATCATTAGATGATAATCTTGATGAAGAAGGTAGTGACAATCAACATAGTGCGAAATGGGAAGATGCACACGAAAAAATTCAAAGGTTAGTTAAAGTTTTTTTTTATTTTATTATAAATACCAAAAAAAAACTTTTTATTTTTATATTAAGATACGTTTGTAATCAGTTAATATATGGATCTCGAATACTTTCAAGAACAAATTCTTGTGTTTTTTGATAAAATAAAATAAAATCATTTTTCGTTTATATTCTGCTAAAAAATGAGACTTCACTAAAAATATGCTTCATTTGACTGTTTTGAATGGGCAGTAAACCTATATTCTAATATGACAAATAATTTTAAAATTTTCTCAAGAAAAACAAATTTATATTTGCTATCATTTTTTTTACTTATTTAGTGCAACACATGATCCATCTCCGCATCATCCAGTACAAGCTCCACCCTCATCATTATTACCTGCGGGTAATATTCTATCTTCACCATCGCCACCTCCATCATCATCACCTCCTGTGAATAATCCTCTCTCTCCGTCCACAATGAACAGTCAACCATTACCACATGTAATAACACCAACAACAACTATCAATAATATTCAACAAATACCTTCATCATCAACTCCTATAGCCTATGCCACTATTTTGAACAGTAATAGTTCGGGTTTGGGCACGGCAACAAACAATAATGTATTAACAACAACTACAACAAGCATTATTAATGGTGGACGTCAACAACAGTATCATCGGCCATTGTTAAGAGGTGTTGATGAAACTTCAAACACTGGCACATTGAACAGTTATGACGGTAAAGAAAATAAACGTAAGTTATTTAAGAATAATTAATATTAATTTTCAGTAAATATTATTTTAATAAGATAGAAATTTTTATCATCTATTTTCAAAGAATCTCATTTCGAGCATCATTTCCATCCATTTACAATTTCTCTGATGAATTTTTTATCACTATACATATGTCGCACATAAATCAAATTAAGATAATAGAACTAAAACAAAAAAAAACAACGAGAATAATTTCAATATAACAAAAAAAATTTGCTAACTCATAAATAATAAATTAAATGAAACCGAATTACATTGTTCATAGAAGTAGATAGTAAGTTCTCTCATGCAAGATAAAGAAAAATATTCTTTCAAAATGATAGATTTTCAATGAAATCAATGAAATTTCTTTCTAGAAAAAGACTCAATGATCCGCCAAAATGAACAATCAGTACCAGAAACTCTTCCATTAGAAAATTATCGGTCTACGACTAATACTACATCTATATCTCGGCCAGTTTCAACAACAATAAATGATAGTACAACAAATGTATTTTTTCGACATCAACATAATAAAATATCAAATCGAAATAATAATAATTATTCCGGTGCTAATCGACTGTCAGATGACGAATATGAACAAGAAGAAGAACATGATGATGAAGAAGAAGAAGATAATGAACGTGAAGATGATGAGGATGAGGATGATGAACAACGCAAACAACAAAAAAGAAAAGATAATATACAAATATATTCTCAATCAAGTATGCAATCAAATGTGATGGGTGATAATTTTTCTAGAAATATACCTTCATCTTCATTTATTGATACTTCGGTGCGTTCAAGTCCGAATACTTCAACACTATTGATGATGATGAAAGGAAATGGAGGTTCAGGGACAAGTGGAAATCTAGGAGGATCTCAACATCAATCACAACCATCAAAAAATGGAAAATCACCGTATGATCATCATGGTGTTGTTGCACCATCTTCTGCTCGACCAACAACATCCGGTTCATCAAGTTCTTCATCTTCGTTACCTGTCGATGAACAACAACAACAACAACAACAACAGCAACAGCAACAACATATAAAAGCTCGTGGATATAATTTTGTTCCAGCACCATTTAATGGAACTCGTTTAATAGCTAAATCTACCGAACAATTAAATCGTTCATTTGCTAATGATAGCCTTGTTAAATATTGTCAACCATCAACTACTCAAGCAACGTCATTATTTCAAATGACAACAAAAAGTAATTCTCCAACATCAATTCTTAAACAAAGTTATCTTCAAAAATATCCTCAACCATCGACAATACAAAATTCAAGTAAGAACAAAATCAAGCATGCATATGTTATTTCTAATCAAACTAACATATTAAATATAGATAATTAATTTCATTTCATCATCATCATCATCAATTTTTTTTGTGTTAAGAAATAATTATTTATATTTAGATCATAATGACGATGAAGTAATAAATAATGAAATTAATGATGAATCAAAAAGTGATAAACAACGTTTTTCAAATGGTAGTCGTATATCATCATCAACATATGAATCACATCGTGGTGATGATTTTTATAAAAAATTAATGTTTTATGAAAAAAATTCTTCATCAAATAATAATGGTTATCATCAATCAATAAATTCATCTCGTCGTTCATCATATCAACAATCACCATCAAATCCGTCCACAAACAAAACATTTAATAGTCTTATGAATAGACAATCACAACAAATTCCATCAAGACCAAATCTTGCTTCATCTACACCATTTAATAAACAATCAACTACAACTACAACAACAAATAATTTAGCTGATCGAATGCAACGTAGTAAATCTTACAAAGATTTATTTGATTCACCATCAGCATCATCAACCAGTGCTTCTCATATGTATTATCAGCAACCACAATCATCAACAAATAGATTAAGTCAAAATATAAATCCGTCCACAATAATATCATCTAATAACAATAATAATAATAATCTCTATCCATATTATTCATCATCATTTTATTATCAAAATAATACTGGCACTAATAATAATAATCCAACTTCAATTGTTGGTAGTATGCTTGGAAATTCGTCAACTAATGGAAGTATTGAACAACATAATCATATAAGTGGACTTACAGAATTTCAACGACGTCAACAACCATTGCAACATTCATCATCAAATAATAATTTATTACTTGATGATGTTTCTAGTTCATCAACTGTTAGTCATTTACCTAAACCGCCGCCTGGCATACCCAGTCAGAATGCAAGGTATATTACATTTTCTAATAAAAAAGGAACTATCTCAATTCTTGTTTGTCTAAAAATTCGAGTTCATAGAAGAACATCTAAAATTTCTATTATTTTGTTTCTAACATGTCATATGTTCAATGAATCATAATATATATATATATATATATCTTCCTTCATCTTATCCATCTTCATCTGTCAATGTATATATATATATATCACATTCCGATTTCCTTGATATAAAATAATATTATTTTGCAATTAACTTGTTGACATCGGAAGAAAAATAAAAATAGGGATAGAATAATTATATCAAATAATAGAACTTTACTAAAATAATAGGAATATAAAATTTATTTAATTAATAAATGATTTATTTTTAGGCGTCGTCGTTACAAAGTGGACAATATGAATAGTCGACAAAAAGACAATAATAGTCGTGAAGGTTCATTAGAACGTTCACCCATGACTTGATCGTCATGTCTTTCTTTATTTCTATCTCAATACAAAAATAAATAAATAAATTAATGGCATTTTCTTACCATTCTATATATCTTAAATTCGAGCTTGTACGAATTAAATCTCTCTATTTCTGTTTATGTGTTATTTCTTTTTTTTTCTTCCTCTTCTAATTCTATTTATTTATATTTGTCTATATGAAACAATCGTTCACGGAGTTCTTTTTTTTTTTATTTTTTCGTTTTTGTGCTCTATAAAGAAAACAATCCATTATACTCCGTCGACATAACATTTATTCTTTATTTATAATAACATGTAAATATTAAAAAATAATGATGATGAAAAGCGTCCTATTTTGGTTTTTCTTTTCTTATTTCGTTATTATTCAAATTCTTTCTCTCTAGGACTGTTTTTTTTTCGTGTGTTTATAGTCGTTTTCTTCATACTCGATTTTTTTTCTTTTGCGCGTTAGATAAGGAATTTTTTTTGTTAAAACAAAACACTAAAAATCCATAATACGTGTGTGAAAAAAAAAAGAAAATAATATTGAATAATAAGAATTTTCTTTCTTTTCCTTTTTTTCCTTTAAATAATATTAGATTAGAATTGCAAATGAACAACAATAAGTGATTTAATTCAAAAAAAAAAAATCATAATGAAAATTTTGAGTCGTTCGTTTATGATTTTAGATATGGTATTTAAAATGTTTAAACAACTAAATGAAAATTTACATCGGCGAATTCAACGTGCTATGTTAGCTGATCCAGATAAAATGCCACAACGTTTTGCTATTATAATGACATCAGTTATGTTTATTTCAATTGTAGTTACATATAATTTTTTATTTGAAAAAGAAAAACAAAAAGAAGGTGTGATCGGTTTTGTTTTGTTAATAGAAGTTTTTAATAGTTTTGTTTTTAGGTATTCAACCTAAGTCAGTAACAGATTTATTTCGAGAACGAAATGCTAAACAAAGAGTCGAACATTTAGAATTGCAAAGAAATATTGCAAAAGCACGCGCTAATGCACAAACAACAGCAACAGAAAATGATCTGTAGTGTTTAAAATTTATTTTGTTTATTTGTTTGTTTGTTTTTTTTTATAATAAAACTAAAAGAAATTTTCTCATATGAAAATATTAATTAATTTTAATATATGAAAGTTGTTAATGTATATCTTTATACATTTCTGCATTATGTCATAAATTTATTTGTTGTATTAATTTTAAAAGAATTTCATAATAAATTGTCATGCTTATTAAAAATAAAATGATCAATGAGAAAAAATATATCGTTACTTGATTGAGCAATTTACATTCATTTATTTATCATTAATGATTGATTATAGACGAGACATGTTATACATAATTTGTCTTATTTAACATAGATCATATATATATATATATATATTCATAAAGAAAAAAAAAAACAATAAATGTTTGATAATAATTGCTTCAATTTGATTATTAATGTTTTTTACTTATGTATATTTATTACTACTGTTTTTCATGAATTATTTTATTTTAAATTAATCTTATTTATAAATATTTGGCCATGAAACGTAGTCAAATATAAATATCAGTAAAATTTTTGTCATAAAATGATAAAAACCATTAGTTTAATATTGATATATAGTTTTTGATATTTTTTTTTTCATATAATTTGTTTTTCCCAATAGTCACTCACAACAGTTTAAATTATGCTTTTTCAAAGAATACTTGATAATAAAGTATGACAGAAATTCTCATAAGATAAACAGAAAATTTTTCTTTTTTCTTACGAAAAGAACGCGAAAATAAAAGAAAGAAATTATTTTAAGTGACATTTATTTCTTTTTTTTTCTCTTGTTGTGCGTTTTTTTCATTTTACTTCTAACGATAGCCAACTATTTTTCATTTTTATTCTCATCAATAACAACAAACAGAAAGGGTAAAATTTCTTTATATTAACAATTGGCATTGACAAAAACGGAATATATTAAATATTTTTATTTCAGATATTCTATTATGGCTAAACTTACAGCAAGTCAAGAACGTGAATTACGTGATGCATTCGACATGTTTGATAGTGGTATGTAATAAATTATAATAAAAAGAAAATCAACTAAATATTTTTATTTTAAGATCATTCTGGAAGTATTTCTAAAACAGAATTAAAACGAGTTTTACAAGCATTAAATATAAAAGCAAGTGATAGAGAAGTACAAGATTTAATGAAACAAATGGATGTAGATAATAGTGGAGAAATTGATTTTAATGAATTTAAAAATGCTATGGCTGGTTCATTTTTTAAAAAATATTCTAGACAAGAATTATTAAGTGCATTTAAAAAATTTGATACAGATGGAAATGGTTATATAACAACAAACGAACTTACTGATGTTTTATCGCGTATGGGAAGACGTGCAACTCGACATGAGGTTCAAGCTATGATTACAAAAATAGATGCAAATGCCGATGGAAAAATTTCATTTGATGAATTTTGTACATTATTCGATTAAAAATATTCTTCTTTTTGTTATTGAAATTTAACATTTCATTTTTATTTTATTTTTCTGTTTTTTTGAAATCTATTTTATTTGTATTAATAATAATTTCAGAAAAAAATACTGTTGATATTCTATTGAAATTTTGCTTTACTATAGTTAATCAATATATATAGAATTAGTATTTAATTTTAAAATGTAGATTCTTTTTTTGGAAACTAAATAAAATATAACAGTTTGTTTTAAATTAAAAATAATAGTGAGAAAATCAAAACTTAATCTTATAAATCTTCAATCAATAAAATGAAATTATGATATAGAGTTTATTTAAATAAAATTTTTTTTTTATGGGATATTAAATATTTATTTTCCTGATGACGACGAAGTAACACTTCGGATCCACGGTAAATAATAACTAACACGAGCATAAACACCAGGACGATTGATTTTAGCACATTCATCACCATAGCTAACAACTCCACTAAGTACCCATTGACCATTAACTTCAGTCATAAGTGGACCACCAGAATCACCTTGGCATGAGTCTTTTGTATATTGATAGTTACCTGCACATATTTGTTTTTTATTATCATAATTGTAAACATATTGACAACCATCCATAACGACAATACCAGCTTGACGAAGAGCATCTGGTGAACTGCCTCCAAATGATGTTGTACCCCATCCAGCTAAATAATTTAATTTAGAAAAAAAATATATTTAATTTACAAAATTAAATTAATTTACATACCAATCATAACATTTTCATTTAGAGATGGATCTTTTCCAGGAAGACAAGCAACATTAACATAACTATTGAGAGTAACAGGTGAAGATAAACGAATAATAGCAATATCATTTGCATTTGTAATTGAGTTATATGATGCATGATTAGTTATGCTTGCAACTTGTTTACGTTGAACTCGTTGTGCATTTGGTCTGCTTCGTGAATGAAGACCAGCTACAACATTTAAACCAGAATTAAACATTGATCTATCTTGAAGACAATGAGCTGCAGTTAAAACATGATATTCATCCTTAAAGAAAAATCATATTAAATGGTAAATTCTAAATATTATTTCATTATTTACGATTAAAGTACCACCACAAAAATGGCTTCCACCGTATTGAAGGGAAACAAGCCAAGGCCATGAATGTGCTACTGCTTCTTGTCCACCGACAATTCGTGTACGTATGGGACTAACTGCTTGCCGACCACATCCAGTTGGTGCAGGTCCAACTGGAGCTTCAGTTACAGTTTGATATGGGCAACAAAAACGGACAATATATTCACCATAGTAAGTGTCAAGTTGGTAACCAAGAGTACCTGAGCATGGTGATGAATCCACATTGGCTGTTGAACTAGTAACATATTGCCATGAAGTACATATTTTATTACCTTCAATATGTTCTAATTTTTGTCCACTAATAACAGAAGCAAAAGCAATGAGTACGATCGTCGTAGAGAAGGCCAACATGTTTATGTTGTTCCGGTAATTTGATGGAAAATATAAAAAAATCTACTTTATATAGAAAAATTGTGTCCTTGATATATTTTAATAAAGCCTATCATGGAAACAAAAGTACAATTATTTTTTCTCGTAGGAGAAAGATTAAAAAAAGACTTAAGCTTTTTGAAATTGAATTTTTGCGTATAAATATTATTTATTTAAATGAAAATATATCATATATCAATACAAATGCTTTAGAATTGCAGAGAAACAGATTAAATGAAAGTGTATCAATGTATTTAATTATATTTCAACGAAAATAAGGTTTTCCTCGTCATTATCTAGCTGAGTATTTATTTTCGAAAGATTTATTCGAAAATTGAAAAATCAGACTATGCTAATTGAATAATTGAAATATTTTTTCAAGGTTTAAAATATTAAATTTCAATATTTTATTTCTTATAAACAACTTTTAATTTGAGAAAGTGATATTTAATTTCATTTTATTCTAGATTCATATGTAAGACTTTCTGATTATGTTTTTGAAATATATGAATATAAATAAGTATAGTCAAGAATAAAATCATCATTGTAATTAATAAATTAATTAAAAATATTAAATATTTTCAAAGTTAAGGCTAATTTTATTACATTCATTTGGCTTCAAACGAATATAAATCAAAAGATGATTTTATTCGAGAATATATTATCAATTGATTCATTCATTCTTTTTTATCAAACGGATTTAACAGAGAAGATTATGCATATTTAACCTAAACTTCTATTATTAATTGATAAATTATTCAAAATCGATATCTAGTGTCATCTATACAATTAATATCAAATAGAATTTCGTTGATTTTTAATAAAAAAATTTGTTTAAATAAATTTAACAAAAATGAATTAAATATATTTTATATAAATTTATTCACATCAAGTTCAAATAGTTTTAATATCAGAAATAAGTTAAAATAAATCTCCAATCAATGAATTTTATATTATTTAAATTATCGAAGTGCATCCATATTATTTATTTATTTATTTTTACTATCATTCACTCCTTCTATACAATAATTATTTCAAATAGATTAACTAATAAGAAGCTATTAGTGATTAGAATAGTTATGTTTTAATTATTATGTATTATTTTATAGAAGAAACAATTTTATGATCATATTACTCAACATTTTGATATATTACTTCTAGATAGAGATATTTATAAAAAAAAATTAATATGAATTAAGTATGAAAATATAGAAGTAAATTTTGCTTTTAGAAATAGAAATATTTCATTATCATTTATTTTATTAAATTGATTGAGTTGAAGAGGTATTTATTGATTCGATGTTCTTTTTAGATTAAAAGACAATATAGTTTTTTTGTTTTTTTTATAGTATAGAAAATCATAGACAGATCATCTTAAAATATCTTTCGTTTCGTGTACTCTTAGTAATAGGTAAAATATTCACTTGAAATTTTTCTTTATTTCATAAACTTTTTCATTAAAAATTAGAAAACATCTGTATGATTTCATGATCAATACAAATCGTATTAATCAATAGTTTTGAAAGAAGTGAAAAGATATCATTATGCTTATATTAATTATAAAACAAATGATACAATTATTATTTAGTAAATTAAGCTCACCCATTTCATTTTTATTGACTTTTTGTACTTATTTAAAGGGTATTCTAGACGTTCTGAGACAATTTTAAGAAATCACCATTCTTGTATTCTACGAAAGCGTAGATTGTTGTACATATGTGGTACTATATAACTGCAAAGTTTCAGATATAGAGCTTGTACTATAGATGAGAGCCTAGAATAACATTGTCATGTACTATTTTCGAAATTTTCTTTTATTCTGGGCCTGTTAAAATATCTATATCTCGGCTTACGTAGATAATAAAATCTCGAATTTTTTTTATAAGATGCGCCGTAAAAAGTTCTACAAAAATTATAATAGTAAATCCCTATTGACTTGTGTTCATACTCAGCATGAAAAAACTACATGATAGTACGGCTTCTCACCATATTGTACGTAA
>JAJEKB010013130.1:0-26324 GCA_022393335.1 Macrotrachela quadricornifera
TGATGTAGAATTCGGCATTATGAAAATTTTGTAATTTTCTTTTTCTTTTAGCGATTTGATGTGTGTATAAAACAAAATCATTCATGCGTGACAACATGTATTTTTTTTTTCTTTTAGCTTGTTTTACGTCACAATCGTCTTCGTTTTATACCAAAAGAATTGGCTCGTCTATCGCAATTAGAAGAACTTCATATACAACAAAATGATATTAATGTTTTACCACCAGCATTTGGTAAATAAAACAGAATTTTTATGAATAATAATTAATTAATATTTTTTTTTAAATAGGAAAATTTGATTTGGGCAATGCAAAACATATTTATCGATTTGAACCAAATCCATTTATACCTGAAGTTGCTTTACAAATGAATAATTTAACACGATTATCTAGTTATTTAAAAAGTGATGCTTATAGAGAAATTTATCAAAATTATTTTTTAAATTTTGATGATAATGATACAAAAGATACGACAAAAAAATCTATTAAGAAAAGTAAACATACTTTAACTAAACATAAATAAAGCTTTGTTTTTGTTTTTGGACTAATATATTTAACATTTATGTGTTTAATTTTATCAGATAATATGTATATCTTCTGTAAATTTTTAATTTGCTTTAATTGTTTTTGTTTTTTTCCTTCGTGTATGTTGTCAGATGCATGAGTAATGATTACTGAATGTATAGTTTATATTTGAATGAATAAAAATAATCTCATTCAAATGAACTTTTAAACATACAGAGATAAATATAAGAATCAATGGAATAAACAAAAGCTATATGAACAATATTAAACTTTGAAAGAATGTAAATGTAAGGTGTACATCTTATAGTGATTGATAAGATATAATCAAGCGACCATAACATAAATAAATAACGAAACATTGAAAAATGAATCTACAAAAGAACAAGATAAGCGCAACAATACCAGCACGTACATCTAATGAGAGCGACGTGGTAAAAGGAAAAAGTCAACTATTCATAACTCATCGTATATAAGACAATATTCATTCAAACAAAAAAGTCAATTTATTGAGAACAATTCGAATAATTTGAAATACAAAATTAATTATTATGGAATTTTCATCATTAAATGAAGTTAAATATCCTGATTATGATCAACTATATAAAATGATAATGAAAAGCGAAAGTAAAGAGAATATTACTTTTATTTGTTTCGAACCAGATAATGAATTACATAAAAATAAAGAAGATTTTAAACAAAAATTGAATCAAATCAACGATGATGTTCAAGTTTATGCGGAACTGGAATTATGTATCGCTATTATTCAATCAATGGAAAAAGAAAAAATCTTTCTAATTATTACTAAATCAGGTACTTCTCAACTCTTACCTATTGTTCTTCGTCTTGATCAAATTGATTCGATTTTTATATTTTCTTCAAGAAAAGATCAAATCCAACGATTAGATTTCGAAAATTCAAAAATTATTGGTATATACGATGAATTTGTTTTACTCCGTGGCTCTATTCAAGAACAAATCAATTTTGTTAACAAAGAAAGTGATGCGTGGTGTTTTTTTGATCAAGATAAATATGAAAATATAGATTTATCAAAACAATCAAATAGTTTTCTTTGGCTTCATCTTTTTCACAATATTCTTTCACATTTATCCCTCAATCAACAAGCTACAAATGAAATGATTAATGCATATCCTCTTTATTATCAAAAGTATTCGAAAGAACTTCAACTAATTAATGAATATCAATCAAATGATTCTATTAGCTGTTTTTTGAAAAATATGTCTTCAGAAAATGATTACTAAAGCACTGAGAAGAGAAGACGTTGATCAACTTTATGTATTAAGATATTGCTTAAATAATTTAGTGCAAAATCTCAATACTGAACATCGAAAAATGATTCCATTTAATCAAGAAAAATTAATTCTCTATCAAGCAATGAAATTATCAATTAATGAATTTAATCAAATGCAAACAAATAAAGGCAAACTTATTTCAATGAAAGGATTTTTGTTTGCAACAACAAATCGATCATCAACATTAACTTTTTTCACATCATCGACAAAACAAACTGATCTTATTTCAGTATTATTTCAAATCGAATGTGATTTAAAAGAACTTAATGATGATTTTATCTTCGCTAATGTTACTCAATTCAATGATTTCATATTTGATTTCAATGCTACTTTTCGATTGCAAACTATTCAACAGCAGGATGATATTTGGTTGATCAAATTAAATGCAGTAAATGATGGACAAGCTATTCTTCAAAAATATATCGATGATACACATCGTCATATAGAAGATTTAGCATGGATTGAATGTTCCATTGGTGACGCTTTTCATCAGAAAGGCGAATTAAATCAAGCACGAAAATATTATGATCGTTCTTATCATCGAATGATGCGATTTAAACCGGTTCGTATCAAAGACTCTGCTATTGTTCTGTCTAATATTGGTGAGATATTATATGAACAAGGAAAATATGAAGAAGCTTACGAATTTTATCAACAAGCATTAACAATTCAAAAAGAATATTACTCTTCTGATCATATACATATTGCTAATAGTCTAGAGAATATTGCACATGTTCATCTTCGGCAAGGAAAAGACAACGAAGCATTTCCTTATTTTCAACAAGTATTGATAATAGAAGAAAAATATTATAATTATGTTCATTTTGACATTGCTGGTAGTTTGACTTCGATTGGTTTTATTTTAGTTAATCAAGGCAAATATGATGAAGCTTTTGATTATTACCAACGAGCAGTGTCAATATACAATGAATATTATCCATCAGATCATGCGTACGTTGCTTCAACTCTTAATGATATCGCTAATTATTTTTCTTTGAAGGAAAAATATAATCAGGCTTTTAACATTGTTCAACATGCGTTAACAATTCAAAAGAAATATTATCCATCCGATCATATCGCTACAGCTATCAGTCTAAGAAACATAGCACACATTAAATATAAACAAAAGAAGTATGATGAATCATTAGAATTGCATCATCAAGTACTAGCAATGTTCAGGAATTATTATGCTTCCGGTCATTTAAATATTGTTTATAGTTTAAGTAATACTGGTGATATACAATTCTTCCAAAAATTAAACTTTGAGAAAGCTCTTTATTTTTTACTAATATTGGTCATCTACACGAAAAAAATGAAAAATATGATGACGCACTTGATTTTTATCAGCAAGCATTGAAAATATTAGAAAATTTTTATTTTTTTGATCATATTAACATTGTTTCAAGTCTAAGTGATATTGAACATATTTTTTATAAACAAAAATATTATGATCAAGCTCTCATTCATCAACAAAGATGTCTTCGTATTAAAAAAGAACATTTCCCACCTGATCATGTTGAGCTTGCCATAGTTTTTAATCGAATTAGCAATATTTTTTATATGCAAAGTAAATATAATGCAGCACCACAATTTCAAAAACAATCATCAGGTATTTACGAAAAGATTTTTCCTTCCGACCATCTTAATATTGCTGACTGCTTAAATCAAGTTGGTGATACTCTCTATGCCCAGAAAAAAGATAACGAAGCGTTAGATTATTACCAGCGTGCAACGATAATTTATAAGAAAAATTATATCAAGTTGCTTCTACTCTTAGAAACACTGCGAAAGCTCTCTTTCGGTTAATAAGATATGATGAAGCACTTGAACTTTATAAATGTGCACTGATGATACAAGAGAAGCTTGGTACTTTAGCTGTCAATATGGCCATTCCTTATACTTTGACAGATATTGGTAGCGTTTTGGAAAAGCAAAATAAACTTGATGAAGCTCTTTATTTCTTTAAACAATCACTAATGATGAGAAAGAAATTTGATTCAACTAATCATACATTTATTGCTTTTAATCTACATGATATCAACAGAATTTTATACGATCAAAAAAAATACGATGAAGCATTTGATTTTGAAGAACAAGCATTAAATATTCGACAAACTTATTGCTCATCCGAATATAGGGGTATTGCATATTGTTACGATCATATGGGTAGAATTCGAAATCTTCAAGAAAAGTATGATGACGCCATCAATTTCTATCTAAAATTGATTTCAATTTATGAGAAAAATTCTTCATCTAGCCATGTGGGAATTGCCGACGGTCTCATGGATATTGGATACAATAAATACAAGCAGAACAAATTTGATGAGTCACTTAATTACTACGATAAAGCAGTGCATCTACTTAAACGATTTCATTCTTCTAATTTTATCAAAATAATCATTGCTTTAGAACGGATGAAAATTGTTTATTGTCGAAAACAATCTTATGATCGTGCTATCGAATGTCTGGAAGAATGTTTAAGAATTAGAGAAGCTAATTTGCCTCCAGAAGATTTATCCATTGCTGAAAATTGTTGAAAATTAAAAGAAATGCAACAAACTCAACATCAATATAAACTGTCTTTATCATCTAAATTAAATTAATTTTTAGTTTGTGAACTAGTTATATTATCAAATCATAAACAGATTCCACTAGAAGTAATCAAGAATTCAACAAATCTATATTTGAACATATTTATCATTTGATAATCTAGAATGTTTTAATAAAATCTTCATCTGCATGCTATATATTCTGATTCTATTCCACAATGATTGGAAATATTACGGCGATGAGTGAGAGAGTAAAAAATAAGGAAGTATTCATTCATTCTTTCAACAGTCAATTGATAAGAGTTGTGCAGAGATGAGCAACTGCAATTCCGCAGTTAACGATTTTTCATCAGAGTTAGAATTGAGATTCATTACTGCTGATGAAGTTGAGTAAATTTGAAGTTTGAGTTCGAATAGAACTGAAGACGAATTTCATCATTGATGACGGTGTTGGAGTTAATGTTTTTATCCAACTCCGATAGAAATCATGACTTTTTAGAAGAGAAGAAAAGAAAGTCGTTAGCAGAAACAGACGTGTATTTGTTTATTATAAATGACGCAACTAGGAGCTCTATCTGTGGGTAATCTTTCTAACACTCTAACTCTCACTCTGAAAGTGTATTTTCAAAGCGTAGAATACTTATATGGTCACATTGAAGTCAATCGTCGCAAGACATGTTGTCAAAATTAATATTTATGAACTGCAGTTTTGGTTGGTTGAAGTAACAATTTATGGTTTTATCATTTTATGAACAACCTTCCAAACAATATTTTTTTTGTTTATGCGAAGTTTATTCACTTTTTATTTCGCTTAGAAGCGCTTATAACAGATGATAGAAAAGGTGTATAAGCACAGAAAATGTTTTAAGCAAAATAAAACTCAAAAGGAGAGAACCATTCATGTTTTTAATTTCATCCGGCGATGCTAACTGCGTGTTGAAGATTTAATGTAAAAGAAAAGAAAATAATATAATATAGAGAAGACGCAACAAAATAGAAAGAAAAAAACAGAATGGATGGGGGCCTATAAGACCACGAATCAGCTCATCGGTATTTTTTCTAGTAAACTTATTAAATTTCGTAGAAAAGTGAAAAATAACTTAGGACAAACATTTTGACATTAAATTCATGGGATTTCAATCAATCTTCAAATGTTAAAACTTATTAATAAAAACTCTCATTTTTTGACGTCAGACGAAAAATCAATTCATTCAAAGTGGATTCAATTCTATCATAATTACATATGAAAGAATAATACTCAAGCGATGGATTCGATAGCTCTTGAATAGACCTTCAATTCAATATGTAAATCTTCAATAATTTATTGAGTTTTATGTGATAAAGCTTCGATGCAATGAGATGTCTTGTTAGTATATGCTCTACATTTGTCATGTTGTCTTTTCTTTCAAGAAATATTCGAATCTAAAATTGGAAGGTATCAAAAATTCGATCATATCTATTTGATAATCCTTGAAAAGAACTACATTTTCCTTATATTTATAATTAAAACAAAAATATGGCCACTAATGCAAAAAAAAAACAACCAGAAAAGTTTTTGTACACCAAATTTTTGTCATCAAATCCTCAATGTTTTGACTTATTTATATCAAATAACATGAAAATTTAAAATTTTATTAACTGTTTTCATTCAGAATCACTCAGATACATATTCTTGTTAATAATATTGCTTGATATCTGTATTTGAAAAGAATGTATCATACATCGTTCATACAGTATGATTCTGTAATATAATTATAACGAAATTAAACTTTTTGAAATCAAAAATATTGATGTTGCTATACGTTTGATCGATCTTTTTTCTGATTAGAATAGGCTGATAGCATAAAAGAAAGCAAGCCGTTTTTGAGTTACTGCGAAGTCACTCTCTCGTTAAGGAAGTTATGAGCTAGAATATAGGAAGAAATGATGCGTATTTGTACGAAATGTTTTTATTTCTTATTCAAAGTTCGTCATCGATAGTAGTTTGATCATCATCATGATCAGAAAGGTCAACATCGGAGAAATATATGGAATCATTGATTTCGAGAAAAACTTTAGTAGTAGAAAGAGAATGCATGTTGGAATTCATTTCTGCACGATATACACCCAGATGTCATAATAGAGCCGCCACATGTGAGCAGTATCCGACATCACGTCTTCCTGTGGTACAAGTACAGTACTAACCATCTATCGATTACTCTGTATTATTATTATCATACTGTACAACAACAATATAAATTTTCCTGTTCGAATGGCGAGAAGTGAAACGAGCTCGAACGAGATTATCATTTTGTCCAGAAAGCTTGACAATAAATTCAAGTTCATTATCATAGAGAGAAGACGGTGTTAAATGCTCTTGGATATAATTAGTATATAGCCTGTTTCACTTGATAGCTACCTACAAGAGTATTAGCTATAAGAGAAAATCTTTATTCTTATTGTCTTACCCGAAGCATAGATTACGAACATCATTTCGACTAAGTTTCGGAAAGAAGCACATTTGTGCATCATATTTTCTCAAATTGGATCCTTCTTTCGTAGCTTCCGAAAGACGCATCTGAACATTGGTTTGCTTGTTAAAACTCTCAAGCATACAATCAGCTAATTCAGAACCCGTGTGAATATCAGTCACAGGCTGAGGATTAAAAGCATTTATCAGTACGCGAGTAATGCCTAGACAATCACTCGTGAAACGTAACGATGAATTTGGAATTACCTGACTGAAGTATTCCGTTGTTTTATTTGACCATTCACTAGAAAAACACAATGGAAAAATTTAAGGGAAGATTAAAATTATACCACTCTCGATGACCCAGCGAACTTTGGCAATCATACGATTTCGGTTAGCGTCTTGTGTACTGAGGTTTGTCTCAACTTATATTTCACTTTTCTACGAAATTCAGTAAGTTTACTAGAAAAAAATACCGATGGATCGATTCGTGGTCTTATACGCTCCCGTCCTTAATAGAATGTTGTATAGATACAGAGAGAAGCTTGATGCAGAAAAGAAGTGAAGAACAGTATTTTCGTCGACACGATTAGTGCGTATAGGCGTTTCTCTAATGTGTATACAATTCACCGACAAAAAATAATAGACCGAGATACACCAAGGAGCTAGAAGAAATTAGAATAAAATAATATAACATAAAATTATTAAAAAATATGGCAATATTATACTTGATGTCGCCTAGCAATGTAGAAAATAAAACAAGCAAGAGCTACCAATGGCGTTGATGTTTTTTACTTTCGTGTTGTTCTATGAATGAGAGCCAAGTTAATAGGCTAGACTGATAAGTGGCCTTCATTTTCTTTACACATATTAGATTGAAGAATTGTCCTACAGGTAAGGTTTGTTGTTTTTTCTTGATATTTACCTTTTGATTTCTGAGCAATTTCCAATTGAAGATACCGCGATAAAAAAGAGAGTGTCCTAAATCGGTATATTCTAAAAAATCTCCGTATTGGGTGAAACTGACCCAAAAGGGTTTTTGGATGTTCGGATACCCAAATCCGTTTCCGAACATCCAAAGATCTTTTGGGCTAGTCTACCACAAGACGATGCCTTTTTACAATGCGGTTAAGCGTCCAATTAACTGTGGTTAAGAATCATGGCTGTTACTTGAATCATCTTCTCTTTTTCTTTCCCTCTCATGAATTGTGAAGTGTATCTCTGGTAAGACGTTACAGAAATGTACAACTATTTACTGTTGTAGTTTCTTACAGGAGATACTTTTTAATGAAACTTTGCAATTTAAACCAAACAGTAGTTACATTGAATTATTTGAAATAGCTGCAAAACATAGATAGGATCGGTTTGGTTTTTGGACTGAATCGAATCGAATCGAACTAATCGGTTCCGTTCGCAACTTTTCCAACCAACTTCAGTTTCAGTTTGATTAGGTTTGGTTCAAAGAAAATGCAAACCAATCCTATTGACCAACTTCTTTTAATACTTATGTTAGCTTTTTTATAAGTTTGGATAGGTTCGATTTAGCATTTCTCGAAATTCCTTCGGTTTTGGTTCTATTCAGTTTGATTTTTCAAAAATTCTAACCTATTCCATGTCTTCTGCATAAAATTTTATTTTGCATTCTGATTTTTCTTATCTATAACTGTCTTAAACTTCATCCAGCAAGATACACACAGGAATTAAAAAAAAGAAATAATTTCAAATGTTTAAGAAAGTAATCCGATATCACCGAGTGTGAGATTTTCCCACCATCTACCCATTAAGTAATATCGTGCTACAATAATCTTTATCCTCAGTAAAAGAAGATTGTGTCATACTATAATTAAAACACTTGCTTCCTACCCGAATATCTATTATTAGCACAAAATCTTCGTTTATTATATTTTATATTCAATCACCGTTAATTTAGAAACTTATAAATCTCCTATAAACAATTTTCCAACTAAAATATTGAATCTAGATCACAGGATAAGGAATAAACAAGATTTTACATGTAAGTTTTACGGATGAATAGTTGTAAATAATGTTGATAATCATACAGTTACTAATACATCAATTTGTAAAATAATAACGTTTATACGGAAATCAGCAAGCTCGAATATCTGATTATTTCATAAGACTTTTAATGCGCTCATCGACATAAACCTCTAGCTATCCAGACAAATCTGGTCCTTCAGCATATTTAAATGGCTTCATGAGGTACACCAGACTACAAAAATATTCGAATTTCCAAATCTTTCCTCTTTTTACAAAATTTTTAAACCTTATTTTAGAATCATATAGATATTTAGAAAAAAAAACACGCATATATAACTTAATGATCGCATTTTCTAAATAATGTAGATCCATTTCATCATCTTTGCTTGTTAAAGAATTAGTAACGTAGGATGAATATTTGAGGAGATTATTTGTTTTATTAGTGGTGTTAATGAAGTATGCGCTTTCCATTATTGTAGGAATAAATAGATATTTTTCAGTATTTTGTATATTGTTTCAAGTCGTAAACTATAACATAATTTTTCTCTGACCAAAAGAAAAAACGGAAAACTGGTATAAATAATTGGTATATAGTTAAAAACAAATACTTAAATTCGTTCCGTAATATGGAGATATTTACTTAACAGAGATTTTCTTATATAAATAGTACACGCAAAAATATTTTTGTTCTCAAAAAGACCGTTCGATGGCCATTCGAACAATTGGACAGTTATGCAAATCATGAAAATCTATGGTAATTTGAAATAGCCGTAAGGTATTGAGATTGCTGTGATAGATTTAAATAGCTATGCAAATGTTTAAATAGCTATGGCAATTTGAAATAGCTGTAAGGTATTGAGATTGCTGTGATATATATAAATAGCCATGTGAATAATTATATGGTTATGTAAATGTTTAAATAGCTATGGCAATTTGAAATAGCTTTAAGGTATTGATACACTTTTCCTCGATACCAGGTGAAAAGGAATGGCTATTCATCAAAGAAGAATATAGTAATTAGAACACACATTTACATTGGTAGACTTTGCATTATTGTCATATGAGTACTATTTTTAATGCACTAGGTTAAAGACAATATTTTTTTTAAAGATAATGCCGTAGTTTGAATTAGAACAAAGGAAAAACAGCTAATTGCATATAATGAAATCAATCTGAATTATTGAACTCAAGAGAAATTACGTGAAACTGTTGTGCTTCTAAAGCACAAAGAAACATGAAAAGCACAAAAATTTAGTTTTCCTATATTTTGGTGTGCAACTCTTGAATCTTATGAAAAAAGATCTTCTAACCTTAGAATATGAGCAAATAAGTAATCTTTATTTTTAGAAAAAATTCTTTCATGCATGAAGTTAAAATTCAAATACGCTCAGTTTCAATTGTTGCTTATTTTTATCTACCAAACCTACGAAACGAAATAAAATTCTTATTATATGACTCTCAACACATTTTTTTACTTTTTTTCTTCCTTATCTAATATAAACTAAAACATTCTCTCTTGTCAATGTTATTAATGTTGCAGATGAAAAAGATAAATGCTACATATAAAAAAAAAGAAATTCTATACTGGTGACGGTAGAAAGAATATTTTTTTTCTTGTTGAATCTATACACTCAAAAATGAGTAGTGCATTACAAAATGAAGAATTTGTTTTCTCCAAGAGTCCTTCGGATCAAAATGCAATTCAATCTGCTTGGAAATTACAATCATGTCCAATGCCGACGATTAATAATGATAATGAATTTATAATCAAAACTTTATTTGTCTCTGTTGATCCTTATTTAAGTAGTGGTTTAAAAAAATCAGCACTTGGAGGTGATACCAATACCATTGGTTCCGTCCAAATATCATTTTTAGTAGGTCGTGTGATTGAAAGTAAAAGTCGTGATTTTCCAGTTGATACAATTGTTACTGGAACAATGCCATGGAGAAGATATATTCTTGCTAATGGTGCAGAAGCACCATTTCGAATTGTGCAAAAATCAACAGAAAAAAATACCATTTATGATCGAATTGGTTTAAGTACTGCAATTGGGGCAATGGGAATGCCATCACAAACCGCCTACTATGGAATATTGTCAGTTGGCAATACTCAATCATCCGATGTTTTAGTGGTCAGTGGAGCTGCAGGAGCAGTTGGAACTATTGCTGGACAAATAGCGAAAAAAATACGAGGTGCTCAAAAAGTCATTGGAGTTGCTGGTGGAAAGAAAAAATGTGATTATCTTGTTAATGAATTAGGATTTGATGCAGCCATTGATTATAAAGAATATAATACTAAAGAAAAGATGATTGATCGCTTGAAAGAATTAGCACCAGAAGGAATTACTCAATATTTTGATAATACAGGTGGATTTGTTACTGACGCCATCTTTGATATTATTAAACAACATGGTAAAATTATAATTTGTGGTCAAATTAGTACTTATAATAAAAGTGAAGAGGATCCAGCTCAAGCCAATATTTATCCAAATTATTTAGCCAAAACAGTCTACCGTGGTTTATCAATTTCAGGTTTTGTAGTTAGTGATTTTTTTCATCGAAATGAAGAAGAATTTTTCAAAGATATGCCTGTTTGGTTAGATCAAGGAAAAATTAAATTTCAAGAAACTTTTGTTGATGGATTTGAAAATTTACCACGAGCTTATGAAATGCTTTATACTGGTGAAAATATTGGCAAAGTCGTTGTTCGAGTTTAGATTTTTGACATTTTTTTCTTTTCATAAAAAACTACTTAAAGTGATTTTATAAAATCACAATCATCTTTTAAATAATTGAATTTAGTTTGAAGAGGATTTTGAAATATATATAGAGTTCCAATGTATTTATCATTTGTTACCAAAAGACATTTTCTTTCACTGGAAAATTCGGATTCATTGTTTTACCAAAATTTGTCTAATAATTGTTCATACTCGGTGATAATTGTCGTCCAACATCAGTAAAATTCGACTAGAAAGATTGAAATAAATAAGGTAATTTCACTCTATGAAAAACATGACCATTACAAAATGTAGAATTTTTCTAGCTATTAAAATCAAGTGGATAGTCAAATGGATAAGTATAAGCACGAGTTTCACGTGCAGTTATACGGTTTGTACAAATAAATACATATTGCGTACCAACGTTTAATAATCATTAATGATTTTAATGGAAATGAAGGATTTCTTTCAAGATCAAATAATTGTTCTTTAACAATCATACTATCAACTCCAGATGTCCATAGTTCGAAAAACAGAAGAAAATCAAAGGATGTTAACATGTTATTGACAACAATTTGAGCAGCGATGATTCCTTCATAAGTAGCATTTTGAAAACATCCAATATCTTGATATTGACAATGAAATTAACTAGCAAGAAGAAGAATATCAGGTGTCACATATTCCCAATAACTTCTAAATATTTTTTTAACATTAACAAATAAAAAAAGAAACATAAAATATCTTTCGAACCGAAATGGAATTGAAGAAGGTGCACTTTGAACAATCACAGCACGAAAGAATGATTGCATTTCACTAGTGAAATCATGTAAATCAGCTAATTGACCACCAGCACTTTGGTCAAGTAATTTGATCTAAACAAAATGATATCAACTATTAATTTGTATTTTTTTCACTTAATTTGAATCTTCTTTAAATGCATTAATAATATTCGGTTTAATCCATGCGATAGTCAATCGTTGATCAAGAATTCCATAATTACCTTTCAAATCATTTGATCCTTTGCCAGTAGCATAGAAACCAAGTACACCTATATGTATATTGATGAGAAGACTCTTTTTTTCTTTCATAAAAAAGAATATATTTTAACTAACCCAAACGATATTGAATGAAAATATAGATAATTAAGGTTTATTTAACAAAACGTTCAGAATCATAAACGAGTAAAGAAGCATCAAGAAATTGAAAATTTCCACCAGTAATAAAAATCATTACTGGAAGTAAGATCGAATCATCAGTTATTGGAGTGAAGACATTCAAATAAAAACAATCTTCAGAAAACTAAAAATATCATCCAAGATATACATTGGCTTTTTTTGTCGAGTGTCCGATACTTACTACTGTTGATTCAAGGATTGTTGGCAGATGACTTCTTGGTTGAGGACATACTGGAGACGCTTTCGTTGCATTTAATATTTCTGGAGACCAGTTTTTAATCAGAACTGGAGAATTCCATTTTCATGTAAACAAAAATAAAATAAATAATCAATAAGTTTTCAAATGACCTTAATTTATTGATTGATGGTAGAGCAAATGGAATTCCATAAAGTACACGAGTTTGATCTGATTGATATCCAAGAATATCACTGTAATTGGTATGAACAATTACTGATTGGTTTTGATATAGACATTCGATGAAAGAGAATAAATTAAGTAGGCATATACGGACAGTTAATTCAACGTGCGCACCATCAATTTTTTTCTACCTTGCTTTATTCTAACTAGATCTTTGTATTTATATATACCCTGATGATATTATCTTTTTTGGTTTACTGTTCGAGTTATATAATGATCGAGACAACAAAAGCAATATCAATATCTTGCCTTTATTCTATCTACAAGGTTTTTTATATGAAATCGTTCGAGTCTTAAAGAAAATAACCAGTAATATATTTGATATTCTTTATTTATTACAGATGAACATTTCTACCATATAGTAACATGGACATGATCATAATGCATATCACTACGATCAGTGTATCTTTTTCAACCATTCCCAAGTGTCCACATTCTTCCATATCAAACAATCCATCTAACTCTTCATTTTTTTGCATTTTTGACTAAATATTTGACAATTGAATCTTCAATGGTTTTCGCAAGTTTGTATTCTCGTCCTTTCATATTCCAACAATCAATGGACACATGATCTAAATGCGATCCTGTTGGATGATTATAATAAGTATTCGGATGAGTCTTCTAATGTTTAATAATGGTATCAACCAGTTTTCTAGCTCGTAGTGTCCAATTCCAATGTGTTGCTCTAATACGAGGGTGAGGGAGCTCCTGATGGCACTGATAATACTCCTTCAATCGATTGAGATTGGTCCACTTCACCGCCGGAAACAGCTGAAGTATCACTACTTGATGCAAGAGTAACACATTCAAAGAAAATAATAATAATAGCAATCTTTATTTTTCCTTTCTTATCAATGAAAATAATGATGGTTTCTGCACTTATATCATTTCGATTAATTCTACAGAATTAACTACTACATTACAGTTGTTATTTGATACTTTATAACCGAGAGTCTGTGATCTTATTATATGAGATTAAGAAAATTGATAGTATTTGAATCTTTTTCAACAATATGTTTATGAAAAAAATTAAATTAAAAAAACATCTGGTCTTCCCGTTACAACATATCTTTCACCTTGGCATGTTATCCATTCTCCTCAATCAGACATTTGAACCACTAGTAGAGAAAAAATAACACGATGGTAAAAGTCTTTGATTAGATATCTTCATCATTACATTATTCTATGCATGATGATCAAATAAATGTGGTAGGAAACATCTTGATCTCACTGTGATTTCAGTATAAGAATTTAAATTTCAATTAATGTTATATTGTATTTCGAACAAAATTGAGCTAATTCTTTTCGAATTTGTTTTATGTGTGGAATGGAATAAGATAAGATTCATCGAAGAATTGGATTTAACTAATAATTAGCCAGATTACGATCACCGATTTCAGCGATATGACTTGATTAAACCATAAAATCTTTGAATCGAATAAATTCAAGTTTTTGAATCAATTCACTTAGTCCGATTAATTGACAAAAAGTTCGAATTGAACTTCGATGGACACCAGTATTAATTTGACCTTGAAATAATCGAAATGAAACATCAAATTCTATGATAACAGGAAAAGATTTTTCTAATCCATTCATAAATTGATTTAATTCTTCAATGGACTTTTCATTACCATCCAAAATTCGTATTAATTTCTTCTCTTTTTCATGTAAATTTTTCAAGATTTGTTAATCGAGTATTTGCTGACTTGAATATCCAATTAAAATATCATCAAACTCTAAACTAGATAAAAATTCTGCTTCTTCAATCGAATAACAAATTAATCCTTTGAATGGATAACCAGATGACAAAATACAATTTAGTCACGATGAAACACGAAGAGATTTCAAAGCAATACAAATTGTTGTACGTGGATGAGAATGCATTTCATTACGAAGAGTTTCGACATTCCGATCAAATGATAATAAATCAGCCAGAACAGTTGATAAACGCTATTTATTCTCCTCTTCATTTTAGAGTAATAATCGATTGAAATCTTCGAAAGTTTTTGACGAAATCTTTAGTGATGAATCAGTAGAAGAACGACGATAAAATGATGAATACAATTTCAAAGACATCTAACCAACTAATACATCCATTGTCAGTCGTCGAAATAATACAGTTACACTAAACGACTCATTAGTATTTTTCATAAACATATCTAAGATTGCTATACCATTCATATTATTTCTAATTCAGGATTATTTATCGATAATAAAATAATATTTAATTATTTTCTCTTGCAATATATAAAAATCTTCTTTAAATCAATATAACGATTTTTCATTTTGTTTTGTTTTTTAACTAAATTGATATCTTATCAACGTAGAGTACATCACACCGCTCAACTTACTCGATTTATCATATTCACTTATACAAAAGTGAACAAATAAACATAATTTTATTGTTCATCATCTTGTGTAACAATCAAATCTGCTGTTTTATTAAACAGGAATATACAATTTTTTATAATCAATATTTCCTCTCTTAAATCCAAGATCTCTTTCCGGTTTCTCAAAAATAATTTTACAAATTCTAGGCACTCTAGATAGTAATCATTTCATACATAATTACATCTAATCAATATAATAACCTTTTTTGACAATTAACATTCATTGTCACAGAGTTATAATCAATAACGGCTAACGATCGTTGTGTTCTGCTCCGGTAGAGTAGTGTTTACGGGCTGGTTGTAGCAAAACTTTTTTCGATAAAGCATTGAATTATATGAGCTTTTAGAGTGTGAAAAAAATCTCCATTTGATTCTTCTCAGTAGCTGTGATTTCATAGTTCTCTAATTAGTCATGTTGTCAAGAAGTAATGAACCATCAATAAATATTTTATGCCCTATTCTATAATTCATGTCTTTCATTTTAATCTAAACAGTAGCAATCATCTCGAAAACTTATGTCGCATATTGGTATAGAGATTATGTGTAATTCAAGTTGGAATAACTGCTTTCAAAGTAAGCAATGAATATTCGTCTAATTTATACTGAGATTTCTATAGCTCAACCACATAATTATGAATATTTTAAAATATACTTAAGCGATATCTTTGACTATCGATATTTTATGTAATCGACATCATTACAAATCGAAGTTCAAGGCAGATCGAAGCTAAAATGTGACTGTCAGTAGAGAAAAGAACAAATCTACTATAATTACAATCACATCCATCATTTACATTTGAAAAATTAATCGAAGTTCAATTCATTTTTAGTTTCTGATGTACAATTGAAAGAAGTAACTAGAATTTAGTTCTAGAGGTATCAAAAAAATTTATTCTGATCCGAAGAAAATGAATAATAGTTTTCACAATTTGTTTCATCTATCAAGATTAACTTGAATACAAAATCGTAGATGTAAAAACAAATACCTCTCAAAGTCAATCATTGTTTGACTATGCCATTTGGTTTTATAAATATGCTTCGATTTCGGTGATTGTCTCAAGCTCGATTTCCAGTTGTCTTCTAAGATCAGATAGCTCCTTCTTGAATTTTGCTTTCTCTTCGATAGATTGTTTTTGATCCACGACAGACTGTATTAGGTATTTTTGGTATTTTATAAGTTGATTTTGAAGTTGTTTAACATGTTGTTTAAATGTTTGCTGCAATTTTTCTTTCAGATACTTATGTAATTCAGTTTCAATCGAATTCATGGAGGCCTCAAGTAAGTTTCTGCAATACATTTTCACACTCTCTTTTTTAAAATGATATTTTGTACCTTCTTGATAGCCTTCGTTATATGAAATGTTAACTAAACCTAAAAGCCACCATGGTCGATAAGTTTTGTTCATCTGTATTGCATCTTCGGTTGGCTCAGAAAATTTAAGATCGAATTCCGGTGGCTTTTGAAGTTCAATATTAAATGTATCACTGAGACGAATCTGGGCGTTAACGATGATTTTTTGTGTCGCTTTGTGTAGACGAGTATTAAGATGTTGACAAGCTGCACTACATGCTTCCTCCACGGCACTGCGAATAATCAGTAAAGCGTTCTCTGGAATATTTTGAGTTTGTCGTTTCATATAAGCAATAAATTGTTGTCCTTCCACTTCACTATCAAACGTAAGTGAATCATCAGAATTGCGATATCTTTCCAACATCTGCCTTATACCATCCAATGTATGATAGAGGATCATACCTATGTTTCTCGAAAGAACAGATTGTGCAGCCGCATATAAATTTTCTCCGATATTTATTTCAGGTGTTGAAGTCTGCTCATCAGATTTCAAACATCTGTTCAAAAGTGCCTTGAACTGTATATTGGTTTTGAAACACACTTCCGTAAATACTTTTTTCACATTTGCAATCATATCTTGCTCTTCTCTTTGTAGAGCATTTCTCTCTTCTTTTATGATATTATTAAACTGAATAAAATCACCGTTTAATGCTTGAATTTGACTCTGAAGTTTAGTGACGTCAGCTTCGAGTAGTCGCTCACGAACTGCGAGACTCTCACGTAATTCATGTATGCCACGATTATATTTGATTAAAGCATCTTTAAGAATTTGTGGAGCAGCTCGTTCAATCAATTTATCGACGACATTAGTGAGAAATTCTTCGAATCCTGATTTCTGCCACACTTTAACAATATCACTTTTTATCTTTTGAAGAGACGGAGGATTTGTATCGTCATATGTTGCTCCATATGCTTCTGTGAGAAAATCTTGGCCAGAAGGTAAATTTTCATACTGAATATTTTGAATTTCGTTGGTATTATTCAATTCCATGCGGAACTGTTTCGCCAATAAAGCTCGTATAGCTTGAATTTCAAACACACGATTACCATCTTGTGTCGTATCATTACCTATTTGAAATTTGTTATGAACAAATGTACGAACCTCATCTGGCGTCATATCACCTTGACGACGTTGATCACATTTATTAACAAGAGCAAAAAGAGTCTCGTTGTTGTTGTCAATTGAGTGGCGTATTTTCATAACTTCAGCTTGGACAAGTTTATCAGCTTGAGTATTTAGAGCTGTAAAATCGAGTACAACTAGAATAACTGATGCTTTTCTCAATTCTTGCACAAGAACTTCTTTAAGAAAATTTGTCGTCGTATCTTCATTTGGTCCTGGTGTATCAACAATAACTAGATTGCCGAGAGATTCATTGATAACCGTTTCATTTCCTAGGCTTCTGTACGGTACTATTATCCGAGGCAGATTTTGAGACAGACGTTGGATTTCTGCAAGACTGTTCGTAGGCATGAGGTATTCATACAAACGGATGACATCGTTTGCAAACTCAAGAAGTGCTCGAATAGCTTCTTTACCGACTGTTATTTCGTTGAAGAGGGATGATGAACCATTGTAAAGCGTTTGGGCCAATTGTATCAAGTGAGGATGTAATGGCAGTTGTTTCGTCAGATCGTCGAGTTTTTTACTATTGCTGTGAAGACAAGTTTGCACTGCATCTTTCATAATCGTCAGCTGCTTAATAAGTTCGGGTGGTAAGAATAATTTCGTTTGCTCACTTTCATGCATTGTATTAATCTTGCTGACTTTGAGAACAACTTCCGTGGGAATAACAGTCATAGCAGTGTTTCGTGTTGGTAAAATGTTCTCACCCAAAATACCATTGGTGATCGTTGATTTTCCGGCTTTCATAGGTGCTACGAGAGTTGCACGCAATTTCATGCTTTCAACGAGAGTTCGACTCATTATCAATTGGTCAATGATCACTTGTGTATCATTCTTGTTATTGTCTTGTTGATCTCTGTTGAGCAACTGGTTCGTTGTATATGCAAGTTTTATCATGTTATCACTTTTATCGAGAAAATGTTTTCGAAAATCTGCAAACGTAGTGTCGTTGGTAAGAATGAATGATTTCGTAGTTGTTCCGATTGGCAGATTAGCCATTGTAACTGAAGTTCTTCTTGAAAGTAATAAGTAAAATATAAATGAATAGTGTTCGTTTTTGATTATGCAAAAATTCTGCTTTTTATATAGTAGATGTTGATATTGGTAGACGATTAAAGATGGGTTTTTCCACATGTATATTTGCTTATATTATCGTCAAGTGAATAAAACCAAATATTTATATTCTTATATCGTGTATTTAGAAAACTGATACAGAATTTACTGAAATATTATGTTGGAATTTTTCTTTTTTTTGTTTGAGTGAATATGAAGTAGCGTATGAGAGTGAGATGGGGAATCAATATGTTCCCCACACTTTCTCATTCGTAAGCAGGTTATCAAATGTTGACGAATAATCAAAACATAATCCCTTAAAACATCAAGGCAAAGTAAAATGACACTCCAACATTCTCCGTCTGAAACCGTATCAGAAACTATTTTCACGAATTTGAGTATGGATGAAGAAGAGATATTTATACATCTTAAGGATATATTTGTATTAAAAACAAATGAAAAATAATGGTCCCTAGATCGTCCGATGCTGTAATTCTCAATAGTTCTTCCTGATTCCTACAGTTCCAGGTAGATTCAGGTGAATCTTTGAGTGAATTCCTATATTTGTACCAAATTTCATTGGAATTTAATAAAATTCGTTAGACTTTACAAAAGTTTATCCCTTTTCTCAGGCGACCACCCGAAACAAGCGAGAAGAGGTGGATTCGAGATATACCCACGATCCAGAAATTGGCAATTTAAGGAATTCAACGTTCACATATTCCTTATATACAATGGCGCTCAAAATTGTTCGTACAGCTGACAAATGATCTTGTTTCTTTAATATCTTAAGATGACTTCAAAATGTAGCCCGGTTATCATAGATTTTTTGCTGAAAGTTTCAGCTCTCCAAGCTCTACATTTGTTGTAATAGACCAAAAATAGTAAAAATGACATTTTTTGATTTGGCTCAAAATTGTTTGTACACCCAATTTTTCTTGAAAAATGATATTTATTTCTAAAGATAATGAATAAGATCACGATAGATTTTGTCAGGATCACTCAATATGAATCGAGCTTTGTTGATTGAATACAAATCTATGATAAACTCATCTTTATTCTTCTTTGAAACGGACAACAATGTGATGATATTCGTTGTCAACATGGTTTACATATTGTTCTTCAATTTATGCCAGAAAGTGAAAAAGTTCAAGAAATATTCTTTTCATCAAAGGTAATAGGTACATAAGTTGGATATACTCAGATAACATTTGTAGCTTATTGAATATTTCTTATGTTGATCAGACAGATGTTTATCAAGTGCATAAGACACTAAAAAAGTTTTTTCGCGCGGCCCTTCTAAAAGTTTTAGTTTGCATTGAAATATTCTGTTATATTGCTTAGACATATTTAAGAATATATGCAAAAACTCACACTTCTAAGTCTTGTGCTTTGCCATAATCTACCATTTCTTTTACATGAGTAGTATATTATTTCTTATATGTTACATGACGGATGACTTACAATAAATGACAGAACTTTAAATTTCATATGTTGATCCTTATAAAAATTTTATGAAAGTAAAAACAAACCATAGCGGAAGATGGAGCGTGAAAAACTCTATAAACTACAGTATAAAAATTATGGTGATTGTGTATTTTTTCTTTCAAAATAAACAGTATTCTGGGTGACCAATTCTCAATGCCGCGGTAGGTAGTTCAGAGAATTCTGATTTTTACTTTCAAGATAAAAAGGAAGCAATTAGAATAAAACTGTTTTTCTAAATCGTAGAGCTTTTCACATTACATCTTTCATCATGTTTTATTTTATGCAAAGAAAATGTCTTGGTTGACAAGAGCATGAAATACGAAAAAAGAACGTTTTCGTTTGTTTAGAATTTTTGCATAGTAAGAGATTTCTCTCTTACTATTTTGCTTTTTCTTGATAACAAAACTTGGGTACATAATATAACCTGTTCTTGGTAAATTGTAGAGTTTTTCATGCTATATCTTGTGATGTACTTTGTTTCATTTTAAATAAAATGTAGCAGGTGATAAATGAGAAAAAGTCACATCCGTCGCATACGAAATAGAAATACTTTTTGCAACGTCGATTTTTAATCGTTCAGAATGTTATCAATTTTCACAGTAAATGAATGCTGTTGTAAAATAAGTTGTCTTCTGTAATTTGTAGAGCGTTTCACGCTGTGTCGTAGGATATGTTTTGCTTTTTGTTTAGTAGAGAATATCAACCAAATCAAAAATGAAATAGGAAAAAAAATTCATCTTTTATCAAAAAAATATTGTTTTCTCAGTGTCGAAATTTGATTGCTCAGAAGTTCAGCGCCTTTTTAAATTCAGACGATGCAACTGTAAAATTAGTTGTTTTATGTAAATTCGAGAGCTTTTTACGCTGCTTCCTCCGATATATTTTGATTTTTTAATAGAGCGTCTTTAATAATCAAAAAATGAAACGCAAAGTTCTTCTATTCATGATCGATCATTCGTTAATAAGTTGTATGCACCTCAAATAAAATAGTATCCCATATACAATGATAATGAAATTCATTGACATACCACTTTCCTTTTTTTCTTCCATACCAAAGGTACAGCGAATTGTCGTTCCATTTTGTGCCCTGTGTACAGCGTCATTGTGTTTTTTTTCTTTATATTCATGATCTGCACAGGCATTCTTGTATTCCAAGTAGTGCACTTCTTTCATAAATATTCATCGTTCTCTTCATTATTCTATTCTCAAAGAATCTGTATATATTTCGGTTCAGATTCATATAAGGTATTAGTAACAAAAAACTTTTTGATCCACAAAAAGTGAGTAGTTTGATATTGTTTTGTCTTTTGAGCGATTATTCTCGTCGCACAGGAGACAATCAATGACACTCAAACGAAGAGAATATTTGGAAGATTTGAAAAACTTGATAGTCAATGGACATTTGAAAGGAGACTTCATAGGTGAAATTGTAAAGTACATGGGTATGCCACTGATAACAATGCAACACATTATCAAAAAATATGAAATGTACAAAACTTTTAAATGATTTTCAGATTGAGAAAGAAACGATCGGCGATTTCATACAGAGAATATTAACTGGTAAGGGAAAAGAATTCTCTTTGATGATGCAAGCGAAGTCAGAGAATCAATTAGAAATAAAAAATTCTATGGCAATGATAAAGCGGCAAATGAATGAGATCTTTTACGCGACAATAAGTACTGTTGAAAGAGTTTTTTTTATCGTTTTCTAATGTTCAAAAAAAATTAGTATAAATGGAAGAAATGATGTTGTTTACTGACTAAGTTGTGAGAAAATTTTAAGGATATTCTGCCTTTTTTGAGCCATTTCTTGATCTCGAAGATGGTAAGATCGATTGGGCTGAAATTTCCACTGCAGATAGAGCACAGCAAATAGTGGGATCCGTGTAAGAAGAACATTTTTTTACAGGCGGTCTTCGTATGGTTTTCTGGGAAACTTTGCTTTTAAATGAGGTCTTGCTTGCCACTGTACAATCCCGTCAAATTTTGTCCAATTGAACTGAAAATTTTTTTGCAGATACCTATGATTTTTTTGACCTTTGTATACCTTATATCTTCGGATGGAGAAGTTCAAAACGAAAACAGCCGATTGTATCTTTGGAGAACAGTTCAAAATGTTTGTGATAAACATTTCAGTCTGGTCAGGCAAAGTTAGAGAGTAGCTGTCCTTGACACAAATAAGCACTATGCATGAAAAAATGATTTTGACAATAATTCAAAATAATTTTAAAAAATCGAAAATTCGTTTTATGCTGATTCTGTAATCAATCTGCTATAGAGACTCTATTTTACTTCGTATTAGAGAGTAAAATTCTTGCAATTTTTGGTATACCAGCTTCTCGTAAAAATTGAATAAAAAATCAACGGTAGATCAGATTTCACCCCATCCCGTTATGGTCTCTGATCTTTACAATTAGGATGTACATTTGCTTCGAATTATGTCCAACTTGATATAGAAAAGATGTGGATGCATTAGATGAATAAATAGAAAACAATAACTGTTAATAGTTGCTGAACAGATCTCGATGGATGAAGAGAAAACATTTCGGGAGATGTTAAATGTCAAAGCTTTATCAATTATTGATACAAATAGATGTGACATTGAGTGAATAATTTTTTTATCATTGTTAAGTATTATTATATATTTTATAGCGATGATGGAGGAATATGATAGAAGATATGTCAATGTAGATATATGTTATGAACCAGTAGATTATGTACAAGAATTTCTCATTTAATTTCTGTATCAAAAAAGTTGCTTTTCGCTTCGAATTTAGATACTTTTCAATTTAACGTAGTGCTGATAGCATTATATAGTAAATCTTTTCACAAGAATAAATTTTTAAAAACATTGTATTATTTTAATCTCATTTTTAAGATTTGTCGTGCTGTCAAATGATCTAATACCACGAGTTGCTGAGACTGATATTTTTGCATTTAATTTCGATATATTACGCAAATAATATAAAATTCTTATCTTTCACAAACACAGCATCGATGCCAACCGACACTGGCGAGATGAAAGCAAAGTCTTTAAAATTTTGGAGGAGTGTATCATTATTTCGTTCAACAAAATACATAGAAGATTTTCGGCGATTGAAAGAATAGTGATACACACTCACATCTTCTCTCTGGTCGATTCAGTCTTGTAAACTGTATCTCTTTTGAAAACGCACTCAATCAATAGCGTCCTCTTTCGTCATATGTAAGCAAAATTTCTCATCTCCGATAGCAACATAAGCTGTCATGGTTGTCCTTTCTTCACTAGTCTTTATGATTTTACGTCCGTAAAAACACTTGAACTCAAGTGTGTTAGCAGCATAAATCATAGCATCATCATAATAATATACTATTATTATTTTCTTATTTTTTCTATTGCAGATTGATTACTTTGTTAAAAAGTAAAGAATGATGGCTGCATCGAATACAAGTGAAACTGTTCGTGTCATCGTCCGATGTCGTCCAATGAATCAACGTGAAATAGACTTAAAATGTCATGTAAGATAATCCTTATATAATAAAACAAATTGTTTTGTTTGTTCTTCTATTTTAGACAGTTATTTCGATGAATACACAAATCAATCAAGTGATGTTAACAAATACTGAACAACGTAATGAACCTCCAAAACAATTCACTTTCGATGCAGTCTATCCAGAAGATTCAGTAGCGGAAAATATATATGCTGACTCTGTTTTTCCGTTAGTTGAAAGTGTAAGTTTAAATATAAATTAAAATGATGATGAAAAAAAAAAATTTTATTCCCTTCTTTCAGGTGCTCGAAGGATATAATGCAACAGTATTTGCTTATGGACAAACAGGGTATAAATTACTATTCTTCTTCTAAACTAATTAAAAATTAATCGAATTTTTAGATGTGGAAAATCATATACTATGCAAGGTATTAATGTAGTTGGATCTCCACAACGTGGTATTACACCACGATCGTTTGAAGTAAGAATTTATATATTCGAATAAAAACAATCTCGTAAACACAAGATTGCGTATGAGAATTTTAGAATAAGAAAAAAGTTTTCAAGCTGTGTTTGTCAATAATTACTTTTAAATTGTTTTTTTTTAATAGCATATATTCGAAGCTTCATCCGTAGCAGCTGGTACAAAATATCTTATTCGTGCATCATATCTTGAAATATATAATGAAAGTATTCGTGATTTACTTGGTAAAGATGTTAAAGCGCCACTTGATCTCAAAGTAATACAAAATTTATTTTCTTTATTTTTTCTTTAAATCTATTATATATTCTATTCTCTTTTTAATAAGGAATATGTAGATAAAGGTGTACAAGTACCAAATTTAACATGGCATCAATGTACAAGTGTAGTCGATTGTGAACGTTTGATGGATAAAGGCAATAAAAGTCGAGCTACAGGTGCTACACTTATGAATAAAGATTCATCACGATCTCATTCAATTTTTACTATTCTTACGGAAATGTGTACTCGAAGTGAACTTGATGGAAAAGAACATATTCGAGCAGGAAAACTTAATTTAGTTGATTTAGCTGGTAGTGAACGACAATCAAAAACACGTAAGTATTACATTTTCATATATTCAACAACTATAAATATCAGTTCGATAGAATCATAAATACTATCATGACTTGAATTGAGTTACATAAGAATCTATGTATTCTTTAATATAGATGCTGAAGGTGAACGTTTACGTGAAGCAACTCGAATCAATTTATCACTTAGTGCCTTGGGTAATGTTATTTCTGCATTAGTTGATGGTCATTCTAAACATATACCTTATCGAGATTCAAAATTAACACGTCTATTACAAGATTCACTTGGTGGTAATACAAAAACATTAATGGTAAAAACGAAAAAGAAAAAAAAATTTTTTTCTTTCTCAAAATCAAATGATTTATAAATATAATTTCTATAGATTGCTGCTATAAGTCCAGCTCATGATAATTATGAAGAAACACTTTCAACATTACGATGTAAGAGTAAATATTTTCTTTATTTATTATTTAAATATTAATATTTCTAGATGCTAATCGAGCAAAAAATATCAAGAATAAACCTCGCATTAATGAAGATCCACGCGATGCACAAATGAAATTATTACAAGAAGAAATAAATCGTTTAAAACAAGAACTTCTTAATGCTGGTAATATAACTCGTAATAATCAATTATTACCATCTGATGGATCAGTAAGTTTAGTTTTTGTGCTGCATGTTTCTGCTAAACGTGTATGTTCATCAATATCTAATGCATCCCATGGATAAACAATCCATTCTCCACCTACATTTTCTCCAACAAAATAAGAATTTTTCATTATATCATCTGGTAATTTTTCACGTTTATTAACCATTTTATTATGTACAACAAAGACACCTAATTTTGGTTCAATCCATTGTTCATTATTTTCATTTGATAAATTTCGTTGTTTTTCAATATCTTTTTCAAGTTCTTTAACAGCATAACTTAATGTTGTACGTGTTTCATCAACTTCATCAACAATAAGTATATTTTGTCCACTAAATGATACAGCCAATGGATCATTTATTCGATCTGTTGATATCCATTGTGTTTTATATATTTCATTTTTATCACTTTCATATAAACATAAACCAATTGTTTGTATGGGTAATGATTTACCACCTATTTCTGATTTAATAATATTACGTAAAACTCGTGTTGGTAAAAATCCTCCAGCACTTATAGCAATAAGTAATGTTGGTGAAAATTTTTCCACAAGTTTTGTTCGTTGAACAGTTTGACGAATAATATCATGTATTTGATTATATG
>JAJEKB010013131.1:0-24535 GCA_022393335.1 Macrotrachela quadricornifera
TTTTTTTTTTCTTATATTTATTTGTGGTATAATATATAGTTCAGAAAAATATTGGGATGAACCAAATAAATTTGATCCATCAAGATTTTATGAACGTTACTCAGATAAATGGTTGGCATTTGGTGCAGGACCTCGTTCTTGTATTGGACAAAATTTTGCTATGCTAGAATCAAAAATCATGTTAGCTTTAATGGTGAAACGATTTCATTTTGAACTTGTACCTGGACAAAAACATGTTCCAGATATTGCAGTTACAATAAGGTCAGTCATTTCACATTCTATTTTATTTCTATACTTATATCAGAATATTTATGTAGACCTAAATATGGTATGTGGATGCGAGTTTCACCACGTTAATTATGTAGTTCATCAACCTGATATATACAATAAATCTTGAAATTCATTTATTATGACACTTACTAATATTATAACATGGCAGTATTTTTATTATAAAACATATTTTTAAATGAAAATGTCTATTTTTCCTTAAGATTAACATTGTAAATGTTTTTAAATAAACTCTTTCATATATCCATGCATGTCAATAAAGAATTCACCATACTATTTTCAATCTCTACAATAAATCAGTTGAAACTCTCATGATTGTTTTCTCTGGTATGAGTTCAAAAATAATGATCGAGAAACGAGATAGTTAGACTTTCTCGTTTCTTAAAGAAGTCACTAAAAATTAGGCATTGTTGATTGTTGACCATGAACATTGTCTGCTTGTTTTCACAGTTCAATTTATGAATATATTTTCGAGATCTTCACAATTGTTTTCTTAATATCAATATTAGATTAGAAATAAATTAAGATATTCAACTAAAGTAAACTTAGTATGAAGAATTTCTAACTAAATTCAAAAATAAATAAAGTTTTTATCTCAATAAGTAAAATTTTTCAAAGATTGGCAAAAATTGCAGTATATCATAACCTGTGTAAAATTTCATCCAAACCCCTCTTCCCTACTGGCGTCTCTCTCACTGATGTTTTCTCAATCTTCTTCTAAATTAATGAGTATACCATGAGAGTTTTGATGACTCTAGCTATTATGGAGACAAAATGTATAAAGAATAGACAGATATTCTTTTTTTTATCTATCTTGCAGATAGATAGATCAAAGTATTCTCTGCTCCAATCCATTATGAGTCATGAGTGATGATATGCCATCTCACTTGTTACTTTCCTCATTCGATGGATATTTCCATTCGTATGGTTGCGCTTCATCCTATACATTCTATTCGTTTACTTCCGATTATCCTAAAATATCGCGTGATCAATGGCAAAAAGGCCATTTTTTTTAATATATTTTCGTTTTTGAATTATTCAGAAAATAATAATACGCACAAATTCTCTGAAAAATGCGTTTATTCTAGTAGATTCAACTATAAGAGGGGGCAAACATCCGCCTCAGGTGAAAATTTTGGATCAAAAACTACCCTATCACCTTCTCCTGGACGAAATGGTATTCCACACAAAATTTCATTGTATTTACTCGTACCGTGTCCAAATGCATGAAGAATAAATTGACAGACAAACAAATAAACTTTCTTCTTTACATATATAGATTGATACTATGATCAGAATCTTAACGTCTTCGGACGTTTAGATGCTTACAAGGGCATATTTCAAATTAAATTTTTTAGACGAATGGTCTCCATGTCACTCGTTAGCATATTTATGTCTTTCATCATGTATAAATTTAAGAGAAAATATATTTGAAAAGAATAAAGGCTTAATACATATTTATGTATGAGATACAGTCAACAGATAAAAGTAAATAAACAAAGAATATATATTTTAACGGATATACAATTTGTTTTTGTCAAGTTTATTATATTTACTACAATTGATTATTAAAGAGACAACAAATTATAACTCTCCTTCAAGAAATTATTGTTTATCTCTTTTTATGATAATATTTATTGTTACCTTTTCTTTATGATATTGCTGTTGAAGATTAGATTTATTGTTAAAAGAGAGAAATAAAAATTTGCAAGTGAAGTAAGTCATTCGTATTCATTCAAAAGTTTTTTGAAGGTATATAAGTGAATACAGAAAGTTATTCATTTTTGGATCTAATATAAGTATGAAACATATGTCTCTAGTAAAAGTTAAAGAAACTTTTATTTTATTTCAATATATCACTATCAAAAAGATTTATTACATCTCATTCATATATGTACACTTGTATTTTGTAGTGAAATATAAATTTACTATTAGCTGTAATAATGCGAGAATCTTACACTAGCACACGAATGTTTGAGATAAAATAGTACTTTCATTGGTAATTATTTAAGTCTTAGTATCAAGTATAAGTGTACATATATGAATGACTCTATGTTGTATGAAATTGGATAATGTTTTATATTTTTACTGCTAGATGTAAAATTTTATTAATTTTATTGTCTTTAAAGCTTAATTAATATAAAAATTATGCCAAATTCTACAACGATCTATTGTTACAAATACAAAAATTTTTTGTAAATTTTTACGGAAAAATATGATCTTTTATTCGAATAGTTCATGTATAATACGACATATTCAATAAACTACTACTGGCTGTTGACTAACGAATAGTTGATCATTGTACGAGTAAAATGTTGCGAAATAACCTTCAAATGGTATGCAATTTCTTTCTTCAGAAACATTTTTTCTTTCTGTTTTTTAAAGTATGACGCATAAAAAATCGTTGAGGGAAAAAACCATGATGCAAATATAAAGATAAAACTGTAACTATTAATTTTTATAAGAGAGTTATATGAGTAAAAATGCGGTGTGAACATTGTAAAACACAACTTTCAGATGATAATTATGCAGTTATTAAAAATAATCATTATTGTTTGAAATGTCTTACGACGGAACCATCATTGTTCAATGAGAAAAATTCGTCTAAACATTCTACAAATGGCACAGAATCACAAAAACAATGTCAAGTATGTTTTGATGAAAAACCCAAGCAAGATTTCCAAACAAAATATAGTAGTCGATGTCAACATACTGAAAGATCTATATGTGATGATTGTCTTTATCACCATGTTAAAGAAGCACTTGGAAAAATGTGTACAGATGATGTTCATTGTCCTGAATTAAATTGTCGTATTAATTTTAAATATGAAACTGTACAAAAAATATTATCAAAAAATAAGAAGGATAGAAAATTGTTAGAAAAATATGATCGATTTGTTCTTCATAGACAATTAGAAAAAATGGACGAATTTATTTGGTGTGCACATGGATGCGGAATGGGACAGTTGAATGATGGTGGAGATGAAAATAATATTGTTACATGTGTTAAGTGTCATAGAAAAACTTGTTTTACACATAAAACAGAATGGCATGAAGGACTAACATGTAATCAGTAAGTTCTTAAGAGAGAGACTTTCTCAGTCAGTCCAGTATTTGTCAATAGGGTCATTTTATGGTTGAAATTATCATATGCTTTTGTTTTTATCATTTGATTCCTTACGCAAAACTGAGATTATGAAAAAATTTTTAAGCTCCTGCCGTTTGTTTTGACGATGTTATAGGTTTGAGAACAGGTAGAAGGACCAGAAAGGTGAGAAAAAATGTCATCTTCATCGTTTTGACTGTATCTCTGTCATATTTTATCCGGTTAGATCGAGTAACAGCTTAATCGAAAGAGCAAATGACGCTGAACAAAAAGCTTTTATGGATTGTTTAAAAGCTTTGGGTTTGGTACCCAAAAAACTGATTTTTCCAAAAGATACTGCTTTTTAAAATCACGTTTTTTCCATTGTAAGTGACTTTTCCGTATGATGAGTATGCGATGCACAACTTTTATATCGTGCATTTTGTAGGACATTTCAAGCTCTATGAAATCCTTATAACCATCGCAAAAAAAAGTTCTAGAAAGGGTCGAAAAATAGAATGAGATATGACTCTAATACTTGAATTTACGCCTTGTTTGCTTAATATTTAGCACGTTTTGATCAGAAAACTGATGCCATTCTGAATCAGCATCAAAAACTGCATTGGTTCATGTATTCTACAATCATTTTTGACACAATTTTTTTCCACCGAAAATATCCTACTTCCGATCAGGCATGAGTCAAAAAACAAATTCTGACAAAACCTTAATTTCACAGGAGCAAATACATTCTAAGGTAATAAAATGACATGACAACATAAATCGGCAGATGTCGAAAGAATAAAAAGGTTGTTTTGATAGTAGAATTTATGTTTTTGACTCGTGCCTGTGGGGGAGTGGGGAAATATTTTCGATGGAAAAAATTGTGTCAAAAATGATTGCAGCATACATACACCGATGCAGCTTTTGATGCTGATTCAGAATGACATCAGTTTTCTGATCAAACTTGTCAAATATTAAGCAAGAAAAGCATAAATTCACGTATTGGTGTCATATCTCATCCTATTTTTCGACCCTTTCCAGAACTCTTTTTCGTGATGGTTATAAAGATTTCATAGAGCTTGAAATGTCCTGCAAGATACACGATATAAAAGTTGCGCACTCGACACTCATCATACGAAAAAAACGTGGTTTTAAAAAGGCAATATATTTTAGGAAAATCAGTTTTTTGGGTTCTAAATCCAAAGCTTTTAAACAATCCATAAAAGCGTTTTGTTCAGCGTCACTTGCTCTTTCGAATAAGATGTTGTCTCCCTACCTATTCTCAAACCTATAACATCGTCAAAACAAACAGCAGGAGCTTAATAAATTTTTTCATAATCCCAGTTTTGCGTGAAGAATCGAATGATGAAAAAAAGCATATAGTAATTTTGACCATAAAATGGCAATTCTCGATGAGCTCATAAAGTTTTTCTTAAGATAAATAAATTTTTTTAAATTTAATTTAGATATAATGCTGTCAAAAACCCTGAATATCGAGCGACACAAAGATGGATTACACAAAATTGTAAAACATGTCCAAAATGTTCTTGTCGAATTGAGAAAGCAGATGGATGTGATCATATGACTTGTACAAATTGTCACTATGAATTTTGTTGGTCATGTTTGGCAGATTATAATGCTATTCGACGAGATGGAAATCATCGACATGCAACTAGCTGTAAGCACTACGCTGCATATCACAGTTAAAATGATTAAAAAAAAGGATAATATGTGTTTTTTTTTATATTATTCAATTTATTTATTTAATAAATGTTCTGTTGTGATTAATTCAATATTTGTCCGAACGAATGCGTTTACTATATTAATTTAGATATTAATCGAATAGTAAAGAGAAGATTTTGAATAGCCAACTCAATCAACAGATTTGTTATGCTAGTAAAAAAACATACAGATCATCTTGTAGTTGATAAATCATAAACTTAATAGAATACTGATTTGACGTAGTTTTAAGCAGTGAATCGTAAATATTAATCATCGAAAGTATGTAACGTAAATATTTGTTATATTCTGAAAGAAAAATACAACGTACATGGCAATTTTTAACTACTGTTTGCATATTTTTATTTATTCTGAATATTATGATTTTACTTTTTAGTTTTCAACAATAATATTTATAGACCAACAGGACTGTCTCCTTCCTAGTATCCAATGTAATTACATTTCAATGAGTTCGTCTAAATCTATACATACAAATCTATATAGATTTAGACGTACCAAAAGAATTTGTTATAGGTAAATTATGATTGTGTTGGAGATTTAGCTATACTTTTCATTTTTTATCTCGAAATATCGGTTTCATATAGAAGCATAATTTGTTTTGTTTCAAATACATTTAAATACCTAATTCTCAAGACACTATCTATTCGATTAAAAAATCATCACATTATAATTTTATATTCTTAGAATAAAAGATATATAGTCTATTCGTGTATCAAATATTTTAGTGAGCATGCGTACGAAATAAATCCTCACATTTGTACCTCAAAAGATACTCAGAAAATTAAAATAATACAGTATTAAACGAAGAATACTTCAAAAATAATTTGATGAAGTACTGCCAAGATTGTGCAAAATAATATTCTGAAGTCCAAAAAATCATATATACTATTTAGCTATAAAACATTCAGTATTATGTCACTTATGGTCTCTAATAAGATATCAGGAACTACTATAAAATTCACCAGCTATCAGCATCAATATCATTCTTGTATTAACAGATTATGAATAACTATTTTACAATATCATTATACTTCTACCTAACTGTTTGTAATTCATATACCTCATACAAGATGATTTTCTCAAGTACATTAAGACATAAATTTATGAGGATACATATATTTTAATGTATATTTTTTTAATTTATTTTCGATTAATATTAATAATATATGAATCATAAAACGGTAAGTATTCTATATCTTGAATTCATTTAAAGATATCCCTCTGTTTTTTAATAAAACAAAAGAATATCTTTTTTTTGTATTTATGTGTTCTAAACTTAGGTTGGATACTGATCTTTTCATCTTCGCTTGAGCAAGCTCAATCCGATCTATTGTTAATTCTTTATTCGATTTTTACGAGAAGCTGGTTGACGAAAAATTCTCAAAATTTTTCTCTCTAATAAGAAGTAATAGAAGGTTACCATGACAGATAGTTCATAGAATCGCTAAAAAAACGAACTTTCGGCCTTTTAAAATTATTTTGAGTTTTTCATACACAGTCCTCAATTGTGCAGTAGACAACCATCCTCTAACCTTTTTTACGAAAAAAAATAAAGTAAGACTTTTGAAAAAGCTCAAAATTGTCTTTGAGATATAATTATAGGTATCTTCGAGATCTAGAAATGGTCAACAAGAGGGGGATCCTTAAGATCTATAAAGAGATTTATATATTTAAAAAATAAATAAAAAAATCTTGAATCTAAATGTACTAAATGTAAACAAAATGCGGCTTATGGATATTGTTTACAACAATACATCCAGTAGTCCATTTCAACGAGTATTCTCTGAGTTTCCATTCTCAAGATCACTGTGACAGAAAACGACAAATTTTGATGTGTACATTGAGAATGGAGGACATCTCTTCACAGAACTACATTAATGCTGTTCTTCTCATCGTACTAACAACAGAATAGATGGAAAGAAACGAACAAGCGTAGGAATTTTTAAAGACGACATATATATATATATGTATATATGTATACATATATGATGATGATGATGATTCATTGGCAATAAGTCAGAAAAAAGAAAAGAAAAAAAAATATAACAATAATATTACTTATTGTTATTGCATTACAAAAATATATTACAATATCCTTAGATATATCTTGTTTTCTTGCTTTAGAGCAATACAATTTTTCCAACTAATTTTTAATTGTTTTTATTCAGATTACATCTTGAATAGCAGTGTTGTTTAAGCATCCCGATAAATTCAAAATGATTACACGATTACCAACATTATCAGGTAGGATTTTTATATTATATACATTTCTTAGACATTTTTCTCGATAAGAAAGTACGATCGCATATACTTTATCAAGAATTACGGAAGATAAATGACAAAAATATGTCTAATAGGAAACAAGGGACAACAATATTTTTTTAGGTGACGTCATCATTCGTATATCTTCTCTCTTTTTTTTTTTCACGTGTTGTTTGAAGAAACAACAGATGTGTTCAATTTATTTACTGATTGTTCTAGTAATACATGTTCACATAATAACAAAAAAAAAAATTTTAAATTCGAAGCATGATAAGGATACTGTCATTGTAAAAGACAGAATTCATTAACGTGTTTCACTTTATGAATTTTCACGTATTGTTTATGTTTATTGATGAAGAAAGTTATTAATCGTAATATATTGCAAAGAGTATAAAATCATATCTTCTTATTGATTATGAGATATTTTTTTCTAAGATATAAGATTTATTCTAGCTGAGCAATCTGCATCAAAAATTCAAGATGCATTTCGTAATCATCAAGCTCGACTTCAATTGAAAAACCAAGCACTATGGCAATTACATGAAAAACTTGAATATTCTAGTGAACAAACACAAGCAAAAGTAAGAAAATTATTTTTTACTTTCAAGTTTTCTTTTCATCATAGTACTATTTAAAATTTATTTATATTAGTTAAAAGATATGTTTGAAAAATTACTAAAAGCATCCGATTCACTCGCACCATCTGTTGCAAAATTACTTCAAAAAGCTCGATTACCTGTAGGTAATGTATTATTAAAATTCAAACAGATGATATATATATATATATTCAATTTTATTTTATTTAGAAGAAAGAGAACTTTTAAGATCAACAAATCCTGATAATATTTCAATTGAAGCTAGTTATGATGGACCACGTATGCAATTGTCTTCTTTTTGATAAAAATTAACTAATAATTCGTTTATTTATTTAGATATTGAGGGTCCAATTACAAGACAAACATTTGTAGATTTAATTGAAGCTTTTCAACAAGGACGAGTAAATAAAATAAAACATTTAACACCAGCTACAGAACATTAGGATAATTTTTATTCATAAAAAATATCTCATATCTCTGAATGTAAGGATGTTTAGTTCTAAGATTTTCACTCGATTTTTATTGCAGAACAATAAACTAACAGAAAAATAAGAGGTGTTATTGAACGTTGAATATTTCAGAAAGACATTTTTTTTTAGATTGTTCCACTTTATATCTCTTGATATATGCATAATATGAGTTCTTTAAATATCCAAAAATTATACTAAAATAAATCTTTTATTTATTCATAGATATTACACATAAAATATGTTTATTATATTGTCCATCAAGCACGTAATATACTTAAAACATTACCAAATTATAATCGTATTGATTTAACTATTTTACATCATATATATATTATTGGTGATCTTCATGGACAATTAGCTGATTTATTACATATATTTAATGCAGTAAAATAAATATTCATAAGAATTTTGTCATATTTAGTCTTTATTTGGATTTATTTATAGAATGGATTACCTGATATTGATAATCCATATGTATTTAATGGAGATTTTGTTGATCGTGGTCGAAATTCAATTGAAGTTATTCTTTTACTTATGATTGCAATGATTCTTTATCCAAGTTCAGTTTTTCTTAATCGAGGTAATTCTATTTTATTTTCATCGTTATTTTTTTTTTATTTAATATTTATGTTTATACAACTAAAAAGGTAATCATGAAGATATAATGATTGCAGCTGAATATGGTTTTCAAGATGAAATTAAACGAAAATATCGAGTTAGTTCATAATTTATTAAATAAAAATATTGATCTATTAAATGTTTATTTAGGCATATAAAACATCATTAATTGATCTATTTAAAGATGTATTTAGCTGGTTACCATTGTATTCATCTGTTCATACAGGAAAATCTAAAATTTTTATAGTACATGGAGGAATATCTGATTCTATTAATTTAGAACAAATAAAATCTCTACAAAGAAATCGATGTAAGAATATAAGTGATTTATTCATAAATGCAGTCTTTTTTTTGGAAAATCTATATATAGTTTCAGAAAGAACATTTTTATCGAAGTTAAAAATCAGTTTTGAGCACTCTTTCAGAATTTGTTCTTACACCTTGTCTAATTACAAAACTAAGATCTCAAGATCATTTGAAATCAGTTGAGAAAAAAAGCTTTAAAAATGTGAATAGAAACTGATGATGATTAATATAAATAAACCGTAAGTGAAAAAAAAAACAAATTTTCTTCCAACTTCCGATTTTTACCACCTTAAATAATATTAATGGTTAGCGTTTTGTAGATGTTTCAGTGGAGATACCACCAGCATCTAAAAGTCATGGTAAACGATTAACGGCTGATGAAAAGGATGAATATTATCAAATACAAGGTAGTATAATAATACAAATGATCTCATGTATTTAATGTGAATTATATTTAGATTTACTTTGGAGTGATCCTGATCCTCATAATCGTAGAGGTTGTCGAAATAATGATGAAAGAAATATAGGTTCATTTTTTGGTATAAATATAACTGAACAATTTCTTAAAAAATATAATTATTCCATGATAATACGTTCACATCAAGCCAAACAAAAGGGTTATGAATATACACATGATGAAAAAGTTTTAACTGTTTTTAGTGCATCAAATTATTGTGATGGATACAATTGGGGAGCGGTTATACGATGGTTTGTGTATATGCTATTCTATTGTGAAACACGATCTAAACAGAGTATTGAATCGTGTAAGGGTAGAAATTTGAACCCAATATCTATTCTCCCTCTCACAAACATTACTAAGGAACTGTGATATATTGTTATAGAGAAAGTCAATCGTATTTTTATTGACTAATAATAGTTAGATCGTGTTTCACATTTTACTGCTACAGAACTTACGCTAACAGCTTATTTTACTAGTTTAAATGTCAAATTTATTTCAGGGATCATAACGAAACAGAGCCATGGTTAATTTCATATAAAATTGAACCTATTGAAATGAAAAATTTAAGTTTTAATAAAAAGTAAGATAATCAAAATCAAGATAGTATTTGTTATTCTTCTTCTACTTTTTTTTCTTAAAGAATAACACTATTTGAAGATCCAGCTTATCAATCGTTAATGGAAAAAATTATGGCAAATAAAAGTTCACTTCAAAAAGAATTTGAAAAAAGAGACAGATATAAAACTAGTATATAATTTATAATAATAGTATAAAAATCTTATTTTTATCTTTTATTAGATCATTTACCTATGAAAGTTTGGTCTGAGATTATGACAACCATACTTCGAATTGATTTACCTTGGCTTACATTACGTTCAAAACTTGTACAAGAAGATAAACAAGGCATTCTTTATAATACTATGTTTGATGAATATACTTTAGATAATACAAAATTTCAATTAGTATAAACAAAAGAAGAAGAAATTATAAATTAGTATTGTATTCTTATTGTTTTAGTCTAATTCTGGTATTATGGAAGATTTATATATGTGGAAAGATTTGCTTATACGATTATTTAATTTAATAGATCAAGATCATTCAGGTAATGAATCCTTTTATTCTGATGAATATTTATTTATTTATATATATATATACATATCATAGGATTTATAAGTCGCAATGAATTTTCTGATGTTCTCAAGCTTTTACTTTATGATGAAAATGATACTGATAATATAAGTGAAACATATATTGAAGAGCTTAGTTCTGCTATGGATTTAGATAAAAATGGAAGAATTGATATTAATGAATTTCTTGGTAAGATATAAATACAAAGTTCATCTATAATTAATTATGTGAGAGATAATCATCAGTACATGATTAGATTTATCGATAGATCTAAATTAAATTTCTTGTGGTCTTTTTGTTAAATTAGACATACATAAACTTCATTTTATTTATCTTGTGCTAGATTGGAAAGCTGATAAATGTGAATTGAATATTCTATAAAATTATTCATGCTATTTTTAAAGTATCGGCAAAGGACAAAATAAGAATTCTAAAAAAAGTTCGATTTCTATTTATCTAAAGTTTTTTAATGTATAAAATTTGCGTAGCCTATGTAAACTGATATAAAAGCTATGTCATTCGTTACCACTGTGACTTTACAAAATTAGAAAATATTTTAGTTCAAAACGCCTCCAAATGTAAGTTGCATTTTTAGAAACTAGATTCTACATTCAGTAGATAGCTTCGGAAACTAAAATTTGAATTTAAAATTTTTTCTAAGTATTTTTAGATTTTTAAGAAAAAACGATTTAAAAGTTGTGCAATCAAATAAAAAGTTTTAAACTAAAACATTTTTTTTAAAAATTATTGAAGTCTTTAGAAAATCAGTTTCAATTAGCAGTTTCTCGAAGTTCGATTTAGTTTAATAAAATCTCATCACAGATGCGATTCATGTTATAGAATTAAAGTCATATGAAAGTTGAGTATGTTTCGTTGTGTCTGAAATTATCACTATACACTCTGTGGTTACTTAACAAAATGAAGAAAATTCTTATTTCTCTTTATATATTTCGAAAAAGTATAACATCCTATTTGCAGCATGAGTTGAAAAACTTATCAAATTAATATTTTGTCTACAATGTGTTGACATTTTCTATATTCTAGAAAGCTTTCGTATTGCTAATGTGAAGAAATCGGAAAAATCGAATAATCAAACAAATCAATCGGAATCATCAAATCAAAAAGTTAATAATACAAGCTTGTAATCAAATGGAATGGTATTGAACAATAAAATAAGTTTATTGAATATTAAATATGACACAGTAATTGTATGCACAAATATTCAATTATCGAATCAATTAAATATGTACCTATTAATCTGCTTTTTTTTTATATAATCGTTCTTGCTCATATTTTCATATATTAAGAAGAAAATTTTTTTTTCTCATAATTTTATAAATAATCAGCGAACAAAAATAAAATTGATCTACTGTACTTTTGTTTATTTATTCGTAATATTTATTCATAGAATCTCATTTGTGATTAAAAAAAGTAAGAAAACGAAGACGAGGAAACAGCAAAAACAGAGAAAAGAAAAATACAAGTTTCAATTAACGAAGAACGAATTGTGTTGTAGTGCCACTTTTCTCGTTCAGCGTTCGTTGTATTGTATCCATCAGCTTTGTATGCTCTTGCTTCTGCTGTTTCACTGTCATTTTCAATTCCATTAATGTTTTATAATCTTATTTTCCAATATTTTTGATGTCCCTCATCTGATAGTTGACCATTAATTATACTTTGCACAGTTTTCCTCTATAAGAATAGTATGAACCAAGGATCGACGAATTGTCGAACTACATCGTAAATAACAAATAAGACTAGACCAAGTTCTAAGGTGAGAAGCACGAATTTTTTCCAAGATTTATGAGATTGTAGTGAATGCAATACTATTGTGTGTCTAATAATAAAATGGTCGTGGTTATTTTTGCATCGACTCAAAAGCAGTAAGAGCTAGCGAGCTGCGGTTTTCACCACTGTGTAGGCATATGTGTGCTGTACAAAGACATGAACAAACTACAGAAAAGCTTTTATTTTCAGTAATTCTTTGTCATGAATCTTTGAAAGAGTTGGTTGCAGTTTTGTAAATTTCCATAGCGAGATATACATCTAAAGTATGCAAACGATAGCCCAGAAATCTCTCTAGGATGTATCCATGGGATCTCGCCAGGACCATCTGGCGACCAAGTCCAAATCGATTGAAACTTTCAAGGTGTGCAGAGTTTTTTACGCTGATCATTTTGGTATAAAATTATCTAGTATTCGATTCGATTTTGATAAACATATAGGTGACATAATATAAGTGGGTATTTTGTTTTTATGACTATTATGCGTAAAAAAAAGCATATTTTCTTGATAATCCAGAGCAGCTACTAAATGATCAGATTCGCATTAGTCCACAGCAGTTACTGGATATTCAAAGTATTTAAGATGAAGAATGATTTTTTTTCTTATGTGTTTTCATCTAATTATCATTTAGCTAATCATTTGTATAATACATCTACCTATAGCTAATAAACATTTATATATAAATGTTTTACACATTTGTTTCCTTCTAAATCAAAAAATGGGGAGAAAACTAATAAATGCATGTTGGAGAACAAATTCTCCTATATCGAATTGATTATTTTCTAATATTATTCTGAATCTATTTTTCATCTGTTTTTCTTTCTTTGTTTATCCCATACGATCATATTGATATAACATGAATATTGAACAGTTCATGTATTTCCTATAGATTCTGATGTAGTTTTACATGCTGAATCTGAATATATTAATATATTTTTAATCTAAGCAAATATTATAGTTTTATCAATTTTATTTCACGAAAGATACAATTTTTTATGCATAATAGTCATAAAAACAAAATTCCCACTTATATTATATCATCTATATGTTCATTAAAATCGAATCGAATACTTGTTAATTTTATACCAAAATGTTCAGCGCAAAAAACTGTATAAGCTCTGAAAGTTTCAGTGAATTTCAAGATGGTTATCGAATTAAATATTTCGATCTCACAAATTTTATCATCAAAATTTAGTGAAAATTTCGATAACAAAGTAGTTTTTGACCTTGTTCTTTCCAAAATCACAGTAAGAAAGAAAAGTAATTAGTGCATCTTGTAGAGCAAGTTCTGTTCTATCGAACTAATAGTACCACCATTCTCCATAATTCGGATTTTATTATTAACTTTTTTCAATACCTTTTCTCATTGACATATTATCTTAATGAACATGTATGCCGAAAAAAATCATAAAAAAAATTCAATTTATAAGAATTCTGACACAATTTTTCACGAGGAATCTGAATCTGTAATTAGTTTTAAAGTTTGAGCGACTAATGATGAAATGCCATAGTTTTTTTTGATAAGCCACTGCTTCAATTTTTTGCAAAAAATGCAAGAATACATACAATAGCATAAATAGTATTTGATTCATATCTATGCGAAAATACGGTCGAATCCTAATAAATTTATTACCAAAATGAACAGCGCAAAAAACTCTACACACCCTGAAAGCTTCGATCGATTTGGGCGTGGTCGCCGGATCGACTGGTGACATCCCATGGATTCACCCGTATATTGAAAAGCTTTTGTGTTTTTAAATTTGTATTCAAACAAGAAGTGCGTAGTTTGATACATTATTTTTACAGCAATTTTTTAAATTTCTTGAAATTTTGTGACGTCTCTCGAAGTCTCGTGACATTTTGTGAAGTCTTGTGAAGTGTCATAAAGCTGTTTCGAATGTTTCGAAAATTTAAGATCTCGGTTGATAACGTCTCTTGCAATAGTTTGAAGTCTGCTGTTCTCTCCTTGGAATCATGATACATGCATTATATCGGCAGTCAATATCCTCCATATATTTAATTTAACTCTATAGGGAGAAAATGGTTCGTCCGTATGCCTATCGATCAATATTCACTGGTTCAACAGTCATCCATCGACTTACATATGTGCGTATACAAACAACATATATTTATCAGCTTCTACTCTGAATATAATACAGAAGATTGCCATCAACACGTAAACTATACAGCTGAAAGAAAAAAATCTTTGTTTTCAAAAAAAGAATTCTCATTAGTAGAAATTCATTCTATTCATACAATTTTTTTATAGATTCTATAGAAATTCACTTATATTATCACATAAGAAATATCGTATTGATGGGATTTCATCCTTGTTAAATCATAAATATATAATATATTAAAGAAGAAATCCGTAAATTTGAGAATAGTTTAAGATGATAGCATTGATTAAGTCTATATCTTATTTTTAAATGAATAATAAGTAAAATCTTTTCTACTAAAAGTGCACAACGCCTCGTCTTCATTACTGCAATATGTTAATATACTATAACAAATCAAAAAACAAATACCAATCACCATCTTAATCAACGTATATGTGCAGCTTCCTGGTGCTTCTCAATACTTTCAATCTACTGATTACAAAGCGAAGCAAACCAAATGCATATATTGTATTTCAATGAGCTGTGTTTGATTATTCTATTCCACAAAAAAGTTAATACTATTCTCGTCCTTTTATTCAGAACCGTATAAAAACTAACCCTTTCACCACGATGGGACCCACCGGTGGGTCCCACTTTGCATTTCATATTCTAATCTCGAAATACGTTTTATTAAGAAAGCCTGGTAAACCATAAGACGCAGCGTGAAAAGCTCTATAATCCTCATAGTAAAGCTTATTTTAATTGTCTAACTTTTGTTTTGAAAGAATATAAAACTCTGTCTGACTTGTTTTCTACGTTAGGAAAACATCATTTTTTCCACACGAATGTGAAATTTCATGTTTCCTATTTGATCTTTTTATCATGGAATATGGTTTCGTAAGGAAAAATAAAATATACTACAAGATGCAGCGTGAAGCGCTCTACAACCTACATCGTAAAGCTTATTACGATTGTATACCTTTTCTTTTCAAAAAAAGAAAAATTCTGTGCGATCAATTTTTGTAACCTTAACAATTGGTGCGACACAGTTTTGCTTTTTTTTGCATACAAAAGGTATACAGTCGAAATAAGCTTTACGATGTAGATTGTGCAGCGTTTCATGCTGCATCTTGTGGTATATTTTGTTTTGTATTAAAACGAATTTAGAGATGTTACTTTCTATGGAAATCGAATCGTGGTGAAAGGGTTAATAGAATATGGATACATGGAAATGTATTAATGATATACAAACGATCGAACATCTAGAGAAGACGAAAAGAAACACGGAAAATTTGGATCTATATTGAATCGAGAAAATATAATTTAAGTTTTCTTTCATTTTATTTGATGAACTCATCGAAATGCACATTATATATTTGTGTTGTGGAAAAAATCATTTTCTTTATGCTAAGTATTGAATTATTACTATTAATTAGGGACTGTAGAATGAAGACAAATTTTGATTTTTTTTATTTGTTTGAATACATTAGTCATACACCACTGGATAAAAGTAACTGTCCCCAATAAATTCGTGTCTTTTTCCATTAGTGTGAGTCGATATTTTTAGTGTATGTGGACCTTGACGAGCCCTAATCGCTAGCACGATCTTGTTCTTTATCAGTTGGCTATAGTAAAGTTATTAGTTCATCTATCTTTCGCTGTTGGTTGAAAAATTTGAACAGAAAATATAGTCTCATATGTGTAGTTTCTTAAGAAAAAAACTCGCGTCTTTACAGTGAGACATTACTGAGTTGCCGGATGTGCAGTGATTCATTTTTAACTAAATTTCTCGAGCCTAGTCGGAGTTAGGCTTACAAATGAGGGAAAGCACAAAAACAAATGGTAAAAAAATGAAAGAGATATACTATTCATAAGATGATGATATGAATGAAATAATAACTTCACTGCATGTCGCCCAATTAAAGACGGAATGGTGTTTGTAATCATGGTTTATCAAAGTCCATATGCTCGCAAATTATTAGCTCACAGCAATGGAACAAATGCAGTTACTTTTGTCTAGTAGTGTATCTATAGCAAGTCAGAAAAAAAAGTCACACTGGAAACGATATATGAATACACTTTTCGAGCACAATGCAGAACAAAGAAACCCCTTCTACTTCATGAATTTCTCTTTTTTGATTCTTTCTCTTACCATCTCTTTCAATTCGATACCCCTCATTTAAGTGCATCAGTACGAACGAATAGTTGATTATTTCTTTGACGTTGCATTTCTTCTTTTTTATTATCAGTTCGACGACGACTTGACTGACAATGAATTCTATATTTATTCTCATCTTATTTTATGATTTGGTACCAATTATCAACGCAACTCATTTTCTCGGTGGAACAATTACATGGCGTCTCTTAAATGAATCTGCTACTGGAACACCTGTTGCCATTGTTATCACACAAACTTATTCATGGTCATATTCGTTGGTGACATGTACTAATACTCAGATTGCTAACAATCAATTGATTCCTATTGGTCCATATACAGCACTCTCTACTGCTACACTTGATTGTATTGCTAATTGTACTGGTGGTGCAACTGGATACGTGGCTCCTGACGTCAGACCTCGATGCACTGACATTTCGGCTTCTGCTGGAATTACTGTTGGACAACGTTCTGACATCGTCTTTTTACAAGCAGGTAGTGACTTTGCCGTTGCTTATCAGGACCAAGCATGGCGACCTTTGGCATCAGTTTCTCTTGCAAAATGGTCTGTTTCGTCACGTATTAACTTAACACCAAGACCTGACAATGGTCTCTATAACAATGCTCCTGCCGCTACGCTCATGTCTCCCATCAACATTCCTCGCAATCAGTCAATAGCCATCCATGTACCTGTGGTTGATGCTGATGGAGACACCACTCGTTGTAGATGGTCGACATCATCGAATGGAGTCAATGAATGTGGAGGTGTTTGCCCGCCTAGTTCCCTACCATCTAATACAGTCATCTATCCGAATTGTACTATTATAATCATAGGTCAGACCGTAGGGGACTGGTTTGCTATTACTATGATGGTTAGTCATATTTCTTCTCATCTTTCCTATAATTCAATTGTTTTTCATGACTAGATCGAAGATTTTATCAATTCATCTAGCACTACTCCTCTAAGTTCAGTACCTGTTCAGTTTCTTGTTCAAGTGGTTAATCCATCAACATGTACCACTGCACCTCAAGTTATTGGCATACCAGTTGAACAAGCATGTATTCCAATAACAGTCGGTCAATTATTCAACTCAACACTCATAGTAATCAATAGCTGTGGATCAGATGTGACGATTGTCGATATTGCAACACTCTCATTTGCTGGTATGACTAAAGGAAACATTGTTTCATTAAATACAACAATCTATTACAAGACTCTTTCATGGACACCAACCACTGCTCACCTTGGTTTTCAAGTCATGTGCGCTATGGCTACTGATAGGTATCCATGTGTGAATAATAATAGGTCGCGAAATTTTGTAGAATTTGATTAGAAGGTTATTTGGAAATGGCACCACATGTTAGAAAATAGGAATTGAGAAAAGTGACTAGTTAGCGAACAAGTAATGAGATTTCCTCCGAAAGTTTCAACTATTCTAGCTAATTCAAAATTTTTTCTTCAGATATTTTTATCGTTTTGTAGGAAATTTTGATAGAAAAAAAATATTTTGCCATATTTACTTCATCGACATCAGACCGAAAGTAGGACTTAAATAGTACTGTTTCTGAACTGTCCCTTATTTAGTCAAAATGTACAATCGGCTCAGTACTGCTTCAAATTCTATGTATCACAAAATGATATTTGTGCTTGTCCTGATGAAGTCTGCACTACTACCACCACAACGTCAGTATATTGATATTGTCCATTCTATGTTTAGTACATTCATATTTTGTTGTTTTTAGGACAACAGCAAGTACTACAACATCTGCTACCAGGTAATGGAATTATATGAGCGAAGTTCTGTAAGAATATCTATCATAATTCTCTTTTTTAGCACTTCAACAACGTCAGTATTGACTACATCCTCGTATGTGTGTTTTTATTCGTATCATTTGATAAAAGAATAACAGATGTTGTTTGTTTAGATCAACAACGAGTTCTACGTCGACGACGTGAGTTTTGTATGTACTCTTCTTCTTCTGATAGACATATGGCTATTCAGGTCAGTGACAACGACCACATCGACCACTACTACGTAACGTTTTCTCTGTTCATTGATATAATGATTGATTCATCTTTCTATTGCAGATCGGCAACAACCACTACAACTAGTACAGCGTAAGTCATTGGACTGAAGTGACTTTTTCATTGTCAGATTATTTTGATGTATCTAGAACAACAACTACAGCAGCCAGCTCTTCGTAAGTATCCATTGATCGATTTGTTTATTGAATATTTGGTATGTGTGCTGAAACAGAACCACTTATACAGCCATAACCTCGATGGTCACTACTGAATCTAGAGATAATTCGAGTCCCAGTCTAGAACTGGCACTAGGATTAGGATTAGGTCTTGGTATTCCACTATTACTGCTCCTTGGTGCCTTGGCCTTTTGTCTTTGCTGTAGATGTTGTCCAATATCTTTCTGGTATGTGAATAAAGGTGTTTATCTTACCATTTGATATCAAAATCCTTTTTTTTTTATTAGTAAAACACTTCAACGAAGATTTTGGAAGCGTGAAGAGGATTTGTGTCATCAATATCAGAGTCCATACGACTATGATTCAGCTATAAACAACACAGAAATATCAGGTATGTCCATGAAAGATTATCGACGACAATACATCAATGAACGTTCATGGTCACCGACACGAAACTTTTCCCGAAAAGATTCATCTCAAAATAGCTCACTACCATCATTTAATTTTCGTTCACCATCAGCAATAACAACGACAACAATAATATCATCGTTGTCGAACAATATCTTGCCGAGTGTAGATGTTTCTATAAAAACGGCACATCCTCTACAACTGCCACATTTGACTAGTAGTGGCTCTATTCTTGTGCGAGCCTATATTGATCAAGAAACAAAAGGAGATACTTTTAGTCATTAATCTGGATTTTCGCGGAAATATCGAAGTTAAACGGTTAGAAAAATAGTTTCATGGGAACTAAAAGATTTTTTAATGCTTCTTATGTTTTTTTTTCTTATTTCAATAAATACCAAGAAACTCAAATTGTTTTAAAAATATAAATTGAAATCAAAGTATAATAAAAATAATGGATTTGAGACTGTTCTTCATAGACACATTTCGATTCCTTCAGACATTTCATAATACTTTATATCTATTTGAATGAATTAACAAAAGTAACGTATAGCCATTATGTAGTTTTACACAACCTAAGTGCAATAAACACTTGTTTAGTTAATTCTTTAGTAGCTGGAAGGTTAATCTTCTTTCTGATCTTGCTAACCAACAAGTACCACAGTAGCTAACCATATTGTGTAAAATCCCTCTAGGAAAAATCTTTAGTGTTTCAGTACCAGATCCTTGACAGATATGACTAGGAACCTGCAAGGATTCACTGTTTTTTCCTGAGAAAACGACTAAATCCTGAAAGAACCGTGTACCAACGAAATTGTAGGAGCTTGTCGAAATTTCTATAATTAAAAAACAAAAATTCTGATCACATCTTTCTTGACAAGATTTTCTAAATCGAATATACGAGAAATGAATATTGTAGAAGAAAAAAAAAGAATTCGTTGAAAACATTCGACTAACATTTACAACTTCTTTGGAAAGGACAAAAAAAATTTCATTTATAAATCTTGGAGACGTGTACGACAACTTTTGGACGCGAAAAATCCCTGGAGGGGAGTAGAGCGAAATTTTGAAGAAAACAATTTTATCATTTTTCAAAGAAGTTATAAATGTTAGTCGAAAGAGGACCGAATACTGTTTTGTATGTGATAGAAAATTATTCGATATGATGAAATTTTCTATCAATTTATGAGCAAGTCTTAGTATATTCACTATAAAAAAGGATCATTTTAAGCACATCTTATAGTAAGGTTTTAGACATCGCTTTTCGACTCAATAAACATACTCTTTTGAAAGTACATTCCTTGACCTATCTACAATAAAGAAATCTTTTTGTTTCGAAATTTCTAAGTGTACCTTCAATCACATACAGGTTATGCTATGAAAAGATCAAAAAAACTGGGGTAGGTGTTTCGACTTTTCTCCTTCAATGTTCAGCCTGGCCAAGATAATTCTTTCAAACTCGGAAAGAGCATGGCAAATCACATGTGAGAAGACTATTTTAGATCAATAAAGACTATATTTGGTTGATCTGTGGGACCAAAAATCCGAGAATGAATTCTATTTTTTATTTTTGATATAGTTCGACAAAAAAGTGTACTCGTGAAATACAAATGACATAGTCTTAATTAGCACATCGTAATGCATAAGATTAGATAGTGTTTGTATTAAACTTCGAAAAAAAAATTTTTCATTTCGTCTCTAGGGACCTCAACAGGAGATCAGAGACCGAAAATTTTTGTTTTCGTTTTTTATCATTCGAAAAAAGAGAAAGTACTGAAAATTTTATACTGATTCAGAATACGTGCTTCTCCTTGCCTAATTTTTTGGTTCGAAAACATGCCTTAATGGTACTGCTCCTCTAGAATAATTTCTTATGTAGAGTTTCTATTGATTTGCTATTTTGATTATACACTATTTTACTATCCGATGTTTAAGCATTCGCTGTTTTACTATTCTCTATTATCGTTTTTCGCTGTTCATTGCCTTGGCTATTTCTTTTGCACTGATATACTATTCGCTATATTAACCATTCATTACTTCCAATTTTCGCTCTTTCCATTTTTCTTCGTTTGACTTTTGCATCTGCACCTTCGCTTCTTCACGCTTCACTGTTAAACGAGATTGTGCATGCCGCCCACTTCCTTCGTTTCAAACTACGATCACGTTGCTCCAAAACAATTTTCAACTAACTATGTCACACTGATGTTCAAACGAGCTTCGCAAAACATATCAATACAAACAAATTCGCTCCAATATCTAAGCGAAAGTTTTCAAATTCATCATTGCCCACAAATTTATTAAAACCGCGTCCTAACAAGACTACAAAATTCTGTAAACATTATGCCACTTACTAACAAGGACACATATTTGAATGTACCCACGCAAAAACAAATTCGAACCATTGTATCCTATATGATCCTCCATGAATATCTTGCATATGAATATATTAGCTGCCCTCGTTTAGGTCTGAGAGAAAGAAAAAGACATAACTTACTCAGTTTCACTGCGAAAGTGATCAGTGGAGGCGCTAAAACAGTGATCACATTATTTCCGAATGCTATTCTGCCCTACTTCGACAATTAGGTGATCACTTTTTTAGCCCCTTCACTGGTCAGTTTTTCTGTAAAGCTGAGAAAACAATGTCTTTTTTGTTCTCTCAGATTTAAACGAGGGCAGCTAAAATATTCATATGCGAGGTATTCATGGATGACCATATAGGATGCAATGCTTCAGATTTGTTTTTGCGTAGGTACAATAAAATATGTGCCCTTCAACGACAACATTACAGAACGACATTTTCAATTTCACTTTAACACTAAATAAATAATATTTAAACATTCCACTTATCATTACTATAAAAACTCCGCTCTTCCAAATACTCCCGCGCATCAATTTAACAGCGACCAAACCATACATCTTAACCATAAACAATCTAAAATACAAATACAACGCAACATCACCCTGATAAAGTCAACATTTATATATTTTACTTTACCCACACATGCACAAAATATTGATTGCGAGAAAACCTTTTGTGCAAGCCATTCATCGCGTTTAAATCTCGAAGGCATTACTTCGCAGAAAGCAAACGGCATTAACTCCAGTATTTCACTAAGAAATCCTTTGTTACGTAATGTTGTATGAGGTGAGGAAGCTGAAATCGATTGTCAGAAGTTAGCTAAAATATTATTTGAAAATGTAGAGATTTCAATACATTTTTATTTTTCATTTATTGATTCATTGCTATGTTGATTGTGGGTGGTGTGATTTGCTGTTGTTGGGACATGGGAAAAAATTATTGTTTCTTCGTGTGTTTGTTCGATGCATAAGCGTGTACATTGTATGTTAATGTTATGTTTTGGATGAGCTAAATGTGGAGACGTTGTGTGTAATTTGGCTAAAGCCTTTTTGGCTGAGGTTTTAGCGGAATATCTAATGGATGTTTCGCTTTGGTATCGCGTGATAGCGTATATACGATTGCGGGGTAGTTGATGATGTTTTGTGTCTATGAGGAACTCTTTTATTTGGTTGTGGTTGGTGTTGATTTAATGAAGTATGGTAGTTTCCATGTTTTGATGGAAGTGAGAATTTTTGAGTTGCTTCGTGTTTTATGATTTCGATGGTTGAAGGGAGAGAATGTTTTCGATACATAGTAAATGTGGACTGGTTGATGGACAGTGTGTATAGTGAACCAATGAGAAATGGCAGTGTGTCCGAATTAATATTCGGCTTATGAGAAGTGTTTTTGTAAGACAGGTAGATTGGCTTTTTTTATTGATATTCGATAGCGAAATCAAGAGCATTGTGTTGTTTATTGATTTGTGATGCGCTGGGGCATAGGCCTTTTCTTTTCGGTTTGGATAGTGCCACTGTTTTATAATGGTGATTTCGCTGCTATTGCAAGTATTCTTTTTTTAACACATTCACCACGATTCATTTTTCTCGAAAGAAAGTGTTCAAAATATCTATTCCTGTCAGTTGTTAACTTCTAATAAATGCACGAAGTGACCTTTTCACTATCCTCTATGGGTTGTTCACCGTTCTCCTCTTCGTATAATCACATGCCATGAGTCATAGGCTCTGACTCAGAGCGAAAATTCTGGTTTTTTCCTACTTATTTTTGTATCTGTGATTTTGCCTATAAAAGCAGCCGAATTTTTCGAGTTATTTACATGTCGTTCGAAGAAACCGATACAGACGAGAGTGCTGGTTCACTTAGTGACCTAAGTTTGTTGAATGATGATCTGGATAGAATGCACGTTGATATTGAAAGCTCCGACGAAGAAGTTTCTTGCGACGAAATGGATTCGAACGTCTGGAACGAAATAGAATCGGAATCGGATGAAGAATTTATGGAAGATCATGGACTGGTCGAAGAAGTAACTTCTGCTTCGGAGGATCATATGGTCAACCCTATCGATTGTTATCGACATTTCATCACGGACGAAATTATCGATCTTATGGTTCGTGAGACTAATCGATATGCAGAACAATACTTACAAGCCCATCAGATTAGCAGACGGTCCAAATATCGTCAATGGATACCAACCACTCGTGAAGAAATATTCAAGTTCTTTGGGATTATTATTGAGATGGGTTTAGTGCAAATGCCGCAGCTGAATCACTACTGGAGCAGTAGTCAGTTGTACGGATTAGAGATTATTTGAAAGACTATGTCGAGAGAGAGATTCGAACTACTCCTCAAGTTTTGGCATTTTTCGAACAACAATAAGGAGAACTCAAATCAGGACAGGCTGATCAAGTTGAAACCACTCTCAGATCTACTGAAAGAGAGATTTTCATCAGTATATATGCCTGGCTCAGTCATTAGTATTGACGAAACAATGATACCATGGCGAGGCAGACTTTTATTCAGACAATATATACCTGGTAAAGCGCACAAGTATGGTATAAAGATGTACAAATTATCGGCTAC
>JAJEKB010013137.1:0-14116 GCA_022393335.1 Macrotrachela quadricornifera
ATTACTTATTATGGCAGTAGCCATTCCATTATTAGTCTTTCTTTCAATTTCTGTAACTGAAACATCATCGACAACAGATACTATTAGTACAAATATATCAAGTAAGTTTATTACATTGAATATATTCAATCTATTGATATTTAGAATAACACTTTGTAAAATGACATAACTCGTAATGTTATTAAGATTGATAGATTGCAAAAAAACCTAATAAATAATCTTCAATATTTTTAGCTACAATGATAACGTCAAGCGTATCCACAACTACAGGTAGATTTATTGAAATAAATAAATAATGAAATAAATATTTTTATTATTAGTTATTTCTTGTTCAACAACATGCAGTTCATTGCAAACATGTTTTAAAGGTGTATGTGTTGGTATTGGTTATCTTTCATTCGTTTTAGAATGGTCTCGACCTGGAGATGGAAATATTGTAGTAACAACACCAAATGGTTATGCTATTTATAATAGCAATACAGGACCATCATTATATACTGATGAGGGAGAACTTGAAATCGATGATAAAAATGGAACAGGACCAGAAAATGTATTTTGGTCATATAGAAGTTCTGGTCCACCAAAGGGTGATTATTATATTTGTTTTGAACCATCTTCTTTTACTCCACGTATAACTAATAAGAATCCAGTTACGGTGACACTTTATATAATGTATTCAACAAATATTACTTTAACTGTTACAAAGAATGTTACGTCTAGTCAAGGAAATTGGTTTGAATGTGATTCTACATCCTTGACTCTCATTACTTCGTTTACTTATATATAATAATTTGTCATTCTATTTCTACATAATTAATTCATATATTAAAAATTTTTCTCATTCTAATAAATAAATTTACAAAATTGATTTCAAAGATACATAAATTCTATTTTAATTGAAAAAGTTTATAATTGATACAATTGTTTTGCAATTCCATCTATTGATTTCCTTATAATCTAATGTTACTACATATTTTAGCAGACTTTATTCAGATGAAAATTTATTTCATAGCACAAAAGATAATAAAAAAAGAGAACGTTATTGAAATATTTTTGATTTAATTCTATGATTTCTTTGATCGTTCATCATCAATACAATAAAATATATCAAAATATGTATCAATGTGTTTTTATCATTTAGAGTTGGAATAGATCCTAAACTAATTACATATGAATTATCGATGTGATATTATTTGACTTGATTCTTTGATGGATCGGTTTATCTATAAAAAAAATGTTCTAGAAGTTTGTATGTTGTGTTATGTGTATTCAATAATCGTTTGCACTTAAACTTAGTATCATCTTGATAAAAAACTTGCTCTCTCTCTCTAATTCAAATTTGAGTTGGAACCTGTATGGACTCCAATCTAGAAAAAATTTAGTGTTGATAAATAGTAGTATGAGAGTTAAAAATACCGAATAATTTTCCAGTCAAAAAAACTTTTACTTTCATCATTAAATTTCTTTTTTCAATATCTTAAAAATTTTTGAATTCGATGATCTCCTCTATCTGCTACATATAAATTAAGTTGATTATCCAATATGAGCGATCCTGGTCCCGATAGCATAGTAGAATTTTGACCTGTTACACCACTAACACCAGCAATTGTAATACCACTCGATTCACCAACAAGAAACAATTGTATACGATGATTACTTCTATCAACCACATACATATTACCCATTGGATCAAAAGTTACATCAGTTGGATCATCTAAAAGTATCGATGATGTGCCCTGTGTTCCATTAATATTACCAGCAACAAGAGTCCAATAGTTTTCTCCCAATGTCCAACGTACAACATTATTTCTACCAACATTAGTTATAACTAAACTATTAGATAAAACATCAAAATATATTCCACATGGAGACCATAATTGATTATTATTTATTCCTGCACCATTTTCACCAGCAACTAAAGTACCAAATGAAGCATTATATATATAGTTTATAATTCTATTATTAGTAAAATCAGCTATGTAAAATGTGCCTGAAGTTGTATCACGATCTACACCATAAGGAGTATCGAATTGATTCGTACCATTACCGGAAACACCTCTAAATAGATATTTGAAAAGTTTTAGATTATAAGTACTAAAATATAGATAAAAACAATATTTTAGAAGAATAACTATACGCTATTAAATCATTACTAATTATCAGTAAAAATAATCAGATGATATTTAAAAAATATAAATAAATATTTTGCTAAAAAGAATAGAATAATCTTATTACTTACCAGTAGTACCCAAAAGTGTTACACCTGATAATGAATTATTTGACCAAAATTGAAAACGATGATTACTTCTATCAGTAACATAAATATTCCCACTTTCATCAACATAAATTCCTGTAGGTTCATTTAAATAATTTACACCTGTTCCTGCACTTCCATTAGCTTGTCCAGCTATTGTTGTACCATTTTTTGATCCCATTAAAAATTTCTGAATACGATTATTACCTCGATCAGCAATATAAAGTGTATTTGACCAATCAAGTGCTAAGTCCCATGGTTGTTGAAGTTGATTAGCAGCATTACCAGCCACACCTGTACCAACTATAGTTGTACCAGATGAATTCCATCGAAGTATAGCAGATGGTGCTATAAAAAAAATATCTTTTATATTTATCATACAGAGCTTATCAAATAATAAAAGTATGCAAGTTTGTATCCATACTGAAAAGTTCTTTTAAATGTATAAATATAATTTACGTGATACTGTTGTTTTTGTCGGATTGATTAATAATGCCAAAAGAATTGCAGTAATGATCATACAAACTATTATTATAATACTAATTATAGAGATTACTATACATTTTGTGGAACATCTATAATGGTTATTTTTTAAATACATATATATATAAAGGGGAATATTTACATTTTCTTTTTCTTCAAATTGTGATGATGATCATTTATAATGTCTAATTCATTGAACGAAAAATTTTTTTTCTAAATTTATATATTAAAGAAAAAAAAGTAGTGAATAATAATCAATGAAATTTACTTTAATATTTATATTTGATAATTGTGAGATAGAATTTTGTGTTTTTAAAATTGATTGATCATCTAATACTTGATCACTATCAATTGAATCTAAAATTTCACTTGTTCTTGATGAATATGTATTTAAAGCTAACTGAAATAATGTTTAAAAAAATGTAATAAAAAATATTTTTATCAATTGGCAAAATGTATAAAAGTTTTTTTTTCTTACTTGTGATTTTGAAGGAGAAATACGAGATATTTTAGTAGTACGTATAGAACTTAAAATACTTTTTGATCTTTCAATATTATTTTGATTATTAGTAATGTTTGAAGTCTATCGATTATTAAAAAGAAAATAAAGTTTTTAAAGAAGAAAGATTTCTAAAAATCGAACCGAATGTAAATTATTCGATTTATTATTTTGTTTAATAGATACTATTTTAGTTGAAGAATTATGAAATGGAATTTTTATTGTTGTATGAACAATATTATTTGATCGAATTCGTCTTTTTTTATGATAGTGTCGCTAAAGAAAATAAAAGAATAAAATAAATAATCAAATACATATAAAAACAAACATGAGTTTTATGTGATGAATGATGCGAGATTTTTGTAACATGTGCATGTTTGGTTTGTACATGATCTAGAACATGATATTTCAAGTAGAGAAAGAAGATCTAAAAGTATTTACCATCTTTTATGGATGTAATCATCTTATTATTATAGTTTTTTCAAACTACGATAAAAAAAAAACTTTTTCGTTGTTATATTTGTATACATGATTGAATGCATATGTCTAATATTTTTTTTTATAATTATACGTTGGAATATGAATTAAAAATAATTATATTTAAGTAGATCACTCTCTTTCTCATTGTTAAGAGTTGATTGATGGTAAAAAATGGTTTCACACAGTACAGAAGTTATTTTATAAATCTTAATAAACTACATGAAGAGAAAAAAAAAATTAAATCTTCACAAGTAATTTTAATTACATATTTCATTCAATGATTTATTTTTTAGTAGAAGAAGACAAAAGAAAAGAAATTTATTGTTGATTCAAAGCAAACAAATAAACGCCAATAAAAAAATATATTGATTTATAAAAGAAACTTGCTTTTTTTTTACAAGTCATATTATACACCACATAGAAATTATTTAGTAAATTTAATGAAATTTCATAATTTTAGTTAAAATTAATTGAAGATAATCTTATCGATCCGTATGATAAAACCTATTTAACCAATCTGATGCTAAATTCTTGGATAAATTTACTATAAAAGAAATTATAATCGTTTAACTTGTTATTCTAATTACAACTTTACTATTGATAAATCAATGAACTCACAACTGGCTTAAATACAAATAGGATTTAGAACTTTTTCTTCATATTTTGAATAACAATAAAACAAATTTTAGCTACAATCTTGTAATTAACACATTCACGACGATTCGATTTTCTTTGAAAATAGCTCTGACAGATTCATTTTGGCGCGTATTCATATTTAAAGAAATGTATTTGCTAGTCTTTTCATTGCTTATACCATTATATAGACGGTCCTTTTTCATGAGGAACTGAATAATTACTCAAGTTTGTTTCTTTCTGTCTTATATGTATAATGTACATTAGTGACATGATAACGAAACGAAATTTCGTTTATCCACTGATCACCCATACGAAGAAAAGGAAGGATTGGCGAGTTTTGTTCGAAGACGTTGTGCTATCGGTTATGAGAAAAGTGGAAACCAATAATCAAGAGAAACGAACACAGTAACAACAAAGGAAATAAAACCTTCTGTTCTAATTGTGAAAAATTCTTTTGCTTTGATCGTTTCAACAAGAAGCATTACTCTATTTTATTATTTTCCTTGTTAAAATGTACTGTGAGTCACCAGCGGCTCATATCGGATTGAATGTGTTAATTATTGCTCATTCTAATATTCCTTTACTAAAATAAACACTAGCCGTTTATACTATCATAAAATGTCTCAAATCTATTTAACATGTCCGTAAGAAAATAGATTCTTTTTTCTAAAATTCAAGGTTTTTATTATCTATTCGTTACAAATACATAGAATTTTTAAATTTTAACTGTTCTTTTTAATCAACTCATATCGACTAAAATGACTTCTTTGTTTTCTTATTACCACACTTTTTTATGGGCATTCAAATAGTGTCAAAATATCAGCACTTAAAAAATTACACAGGCCGAAACAGGCTAGCTGAAGGAGTGCACAGTTCGTCATAGGTTGGCTAGGCCTAAGCAAAGTAGGCCTGTTTGAATCTCTGATACACTGTTCTATATTAGTTGATTGCATTATTAAGTGTATTTTTTGGTCTAGTTCAAGTAAATTTGTATTCATTTGATTGATTATTTGTTGTTGATTTCGATCTAAGAAAAGCATAGCATAAAATTATTTTGAGCATAAAAATTTATACATACTTTTACCTCAATCATCTAATTCATCTTCTTCACTATGATTATTTGATTGATTAACATTTGATTGATCATCATTAATATTAGATTTATCCATAATTGTTTCTTGATTTTGCTTGTATTATATTCTTCATTTTCTTTATTATGTTCATCATATTATACACAAATCAAGTAACTCAATCATATATGTATATCGATCAGCTTTATTAACTAAGTCAAGAACAAATGGATACAATTGAAAATGATTCATTCGTTGAATACCTACCCATATGTTCGACTGCGATCAAAATGTGACGCAGTTGTTAAAAAAATTGTGACATGGTTAAAAATTAAATCATACATTTTGTAAATTTGTTTAATGATGTTCCATTAAGTAAACATGTTAATTTTTCAAATATAATATCTAATGCATTTGGATAACGTTCAGATAATTTTTGTCCATATGCTTTAATAACTTCACTAGCTAATTCAATACTATTATTAGTAAAATTTTCAAGTAAAAGACAGAGTATTTGTAATATAATTATTTCGTATAACTAAATAGAAAAAAAAGAATAGTACAAGTAGTTTTTCTTTAACCTCTTGAATACCGCTGTCTTCAATTGAAGACAAGCAGAACAAAAAAAAAATTTTTTCGTTCTGTCGTATCAAAGATCATATGCTTAAATACAAGGAAATGAATAATCGACACAGCGCACAATATTTCTGAACACATCCTCGTCTTTTTCCATTGGATTCGGTCTTGCCTAAAGTAAAAAAGAAATTTTATTTTATCATCAGTGAATGTCTCCATTACTTGAAAAATGTTGCACTTTCACGCAGCTTTTAGGAATAATATTGCTTATCAATGAAATTGTACGTTTTTGTGGTGGTGTAATTTGAGTTAAAGATTTTCTACATACACCTGTTGATTCCATAATTTCACGAATAAAACTGTAAATAAAGGTAGAGTTTTAGTTAAAATTTTCAAACGATCTTATCAAGAAAGAAAATTTGAAAATTTAGCTTTAGAATTATGAAAACGATACATAACAAAAGCATTGAAAAGAAGTCGTGCAAAAATATGAATACCAAGTTTGACAAACCAACGGTACGATTTTCGATCCGTACATGCACGATGAAGCGAACTATCACTTAGATCTACTCCACCCATGCTACGATTATAATCAACAACTGACAATGGTTTCCAAATATTTTTCTTTCCACTACCTAATATTACACAAAAAGATTGTAAAATAATAGGGAATATATCTACCTTTTTCAAATCGTTCAACTTGAACAACATCAGCTGTACCTTTTGAATCGATTACATAAATCTCTTTGTCACCAGTAGCTTTCTTGTCTACGAATTTCACCATAAGAATTTTTCCATTTCTCATAAACCGAGAACTGGGTGCTTTCAGCTGATCTTGCACCAACTCTTTCGGTACTCCTATATAAAAAATTAATTGTTTTGACTTTAGTTATCAAATAAAAATACTTTGAATAATTTTAGATTAATTCATTTCATTATGGCTACTCATTTTTCACCAAAGAAATGTCGCTTTCTTGGTCATGATAATGATGAAGAAGAAGAAAACGATACCAGCAATGCTGATATAAAGAAATTGAAGGTTATGGTAAATGAACAAATGAAGATTCGAAATGAAATAATTCAAGAATTTCGAAAACGTGATCTTATGATTCCTATTCAAATAATTGGTAAGACATTTGATAGATTCTCTACTAGTTTTAAATATTTGTATCTTTTTTTTTTAATTTTTAGATGCAATTGATCGATTAGAAACAAGTAAAACAAATCGAAATGATGCAGAACATAGAAAAGAATTGTATAGTCATTTATCTCCATATTTGGATAAACGTCAAGTTCGAAATGGTGGTCAAACATATATCTTTCCCGATCTGTTTAACCAGTTGATTCTTTGTCGATTTCCAAATGACATTCGTACTTATCAGACAGTTAAAACGTTCAAAAATGGAAAATTGAATAATGTAACAGAAGAAAATAAATATCATGTTCAATGGCAGGACTTTTGCAAGGACATATATTGAACGTCATTTAGTTTTGTGTTATGATAATTCATCTTCTCTTTTTTATTACTATTTCATCTTTATGGAGAAAATGATACTAAATGAGAAATAAAAAGAATTCTTTACCTCGATTTTTTTTATTGTTCCAGTAGTTGTTGTTTGATGTTGAAGTAACCATTTTGCTAAGCGACCACTTACAAACCAATTATTAGCATATAAACAGTAGTTTCGATCCAACAGATTTCTAGCTAAATGAAGGACTGTTTTCTCGGATACTGAAAGTGAATGAGCATTCGAAAAATCATTTCCCCATGATTCTGTCCCTTGAAATTCAATACATGATTAGACATAAATTGAATGAAAAAAATTTCTTACCTTGTCCAGTGTATACTTCAAAATTGACGAGATATCCATTCGAAGAATCACATAAAGCAAAAGTCTTAATACCGAAACGAGCTCTCTTTCGAGGATTGTATTGTTTGAATAACTATAACTTTTCATTAAAACTTTGAATCAATGAAAAGACATCAACATACTAATCGTCCTTTGTACAATAATAATGTTTCATCCACAGCAATACTTTTGGATGGAATATATTTCGACATACATATATCTCGAACGCGATCCAAATATGGACGTATTCGTTGCAATCGATCATCTTCAACTAAATTTTCATAATCAGCAAAACGAAGAAACCTAATGAGAAAAAATGGATAAAACGATAGTATGAAAAATAAAGAATCTTACCGAAGAATAAAAAGAAAACGATTACGAGATAAATAGTTTGGTGAATGAAATATAGGTGTTATTATATAAGGATCAGTCGACCAATATTCGTAGATAGATCATTTTTTAATCATACCCATATGAACCATTATAGCAAAAAATTTTTTCATTTCATTACGAGAAATCTTGAAATGTACATTTCCAAATATGAGGATATGCTAAAACGATCTTACCAGCTTCCATCCTTCTTGACTTTGTGGTGATTGTGAAATATTATCAAAGTGAATACAAGCACGAGTATTAGTACATGTAACAATATAGTTGAATAATGAGTCAAGTAACATTTCATTAAAAAAAGAAGCTGGAGAAGAACTACCACCAACTGAAAAAGTAGGACCAGTCTTTTCTTTGAAGTCAGGTAAAGCCTTCGGTCGTTGATCATGACCGGGTTCAACGAAGATCCAATTATCATTGACATTTTGACCAGCAGACGATGACGTAATCAATCGGTTTGGATACATACGATCATCATCGCTACAAGTTTGCAATATCCATTTCCTTCAATCAGAAAGAGTATATATATATCTACCTATACTCTTCACTTTCATAACCTTTTCTGTCGTTTCTCACGATCAAATCTTTATCAATAGCACGAACAGGATACACAGTATCATCGTCACTATAAAAATACTCTTAGTTATTTTTTTTTCTAATTAATAAACTCAATCTATCACCTATATTTTTCACTCTCATATTTTGTGTTCATTTTGATCAATTCATTGCCCAGTTTGTCAATATCTGAATCAGGAAGAGTTGACATAAAATCTTCTTCATCTTCAAAAACGTTCTCCTTCTCCATATTGATTTTCAGACATTCTGAACGTGCACAAAAGTTTTCTCTCACTTTCTCTCTCTCATCAGATAGAATCTTGTTCTAGGCATCTCTTTTTCATTGTATATTAGAGGAAATAAATATCAATAGCTCTGTATAAATCCAAAATTCCTATATGATAAAGCATGGCACATGTATTCAGCTGATATAGAATGACAGAACGCGAGAGAGAGTGATTTTTTCTTTTTCTTTTAGCGTTCTGATACAACGCAAAAATCGTCGGTATACAGGAGGTTAAGTAAAAATGCATACAACATTTTGATTGATAAGATATACAATAAATTTTATTGTTGCTAAACCATTCATTTTATCATTTCTTTTATATGATTGACGAAATATTGATATAAGACGTTTGACAATTAAATGATCAATTTGTGGAACGTTTGAATTAATATAAGCGACAGATGCAGCATAAACAAGTGTACCAAATGGTGATATTTTTTGTGCTTTAACGATACCATTAGCAAGTAAACCACGACCACGAACAATATTATATTTAAATAATTCATTAATTATTATTAATAAATTTGATTTATTTATTTCATTAAGTTGATTATTAACACATTCGACCCAATTCAATTTTCTTAGAAAATTCTTTCGAGATGTTCATTTTTTATTATCTTCTACTGATTATCTATCGTTCTCTTCTTTATATCACTACATAATGAGTCATTTTGTCTGACTAACCGAATAATTATTCAAGTTACTTTTTCGTTCTTTTTCATATTATACGAAGCATGTGCAAAAAAAAATGAAGGAAGTTTCCAGCTTTTTCTCGCTTATTCTTTTCTCTCTATCGTCTTGTATATAAATACAACCGAAATTTTGGAACAGTTCACATGTCGTTTGAAGAAACCGATACAGAAGATAGAGCTAACTCATTCAGTGAAGTGAATTCTCTGGATGACGGATTTTGATACAATACATTTTGAATCTGACAATTCACACGAAGAAGTTACTGAGAACAAGAAAACCACGTGAAAAGCAAATTGACCATTCTGCAGTTTCGGGAAAGTCTTGTACGATCGTTATTTCTTGGTACGTCATTCCAGAGGCTGAAACCTGATTCGAGACAACAATCAACCAGTCATTTGAAACGCAAACTAGCTGATCACAAGCTCCAAGAAAAGAAAGGATCTGATCGCGATATCCGAAGACGCTGTGTTGGTTGTTACGAGAAAAATAAGGAACAATAATCAAGAGAAGCGTGTCATTCAATGACAAAAAGAATAAAAACTTTCTGTTCTGATTGAAACAAATGATTTTGAAAATAGTAAATGCAAAGCAGATCACGCATTATGTGTAACCTTCCACCTAAGAATAATGGGTTAATATCATAATAATTAATATAGGCTCATCATCATCTACAATTGTTAGGCAATCTTATTATACAAATTTTTTTCCTAGTTTGTTGGATTATATAAAAGCAGAGTAGAACAACAAGAAAAAAAAGATTTACAATTATTTCTTAATTATTAATACCGAATGAGTATGATGGAAATTTTCATGTTTTTGGAAACAATTATTTATTTGATTGTTCGGGTTATATGAGAGAGGATCCTTATTAACCTCTAGATCGGCACGGACAACATCATGTTTTATCTTTATCATAGAAGAGAAAATCCTTCCATAAATCTAATTCATCGAAAAGGAAAATTTTCTAGTCAATTAAATTTGAAGAAATCCTCTTTCATATGGTCCGAACAATAGCAGCTTTTCTATTTTTAAAACCTAAGTTCGACTACTAATATGTAGAAAAGCAGACGAAATAAAAAATGAATCCGAGTGTTTCTGCTGTCTGAAATCAACTATTTTCTTCCTCGATTATTTCAGTATTGATAATTATTGATTTGAAATATTTGTGAAAGTTATCTAACATAAGAAAATGAAAATACAGAACTCTTCTTGACAATTTTTTCTTCATAAATAACTTCAAACGAAATAGATGACGGATTTTACATACAATTGTGTATTTTTTTTTAATGAGAAGAAAAATTAATAGATCTTTACACATTTTGTCATTGGCAATTAATGCAGTTTTATTTAATTTGAAATTATTTTATATTTCAAACTTTCATCTTTTCTGCTCTTGTAAAATAAATTAAATCTTCTGTAAATTATCCATATTTAAATAACAGAACTTGATATGGTAATAATAGATGTGTTGCTACCATATTTTACAAATTTAAAGAGTGGATGAAATGTATATAAAGGTATATGTCCATCCCATGCTGAAGTTTGTATTGTAAAATGAAGATAAGAAAGATTATTTAGATTTGAAAGAATATCAGCTAAACGTTTGAAATTAAAGTCTGAATTATCATAACGAAGAGAACTCTGTGTAATATCATCAAATGTTAACCATTGAAGATTGGGTATAATTGTAAAAAGTAAAGTAAGTATTTTAAATGTTGAACGAATGAAAAGATGTCGCAAATATAAATTCATACAAGAAATAGAACGTTGTGGAAGAAATAAACTACTTTGAGGCATATCATATACAATTATATTTAATCGAGATATATTTGGACAAGCATGTAGTATACAAAAAATTCCATAATAATCATATACACTTATCGATAATGAACGAAGTTTTGGAGAACTAATCCAAGAGTGATTTGCATGTGTTCGATCAAATTTACATTTTTTTAAATATTTAAATGCATTTGAAAAAATTAATTTTAAAAGTATTTGATCATCAAGTTCATAAGATAGATTTAGATATTCAAGATAAGGAAAATTTTCAGGACGAATAGAATTACGTTGTTGTAAACTTGGATATTGAAGAATTAATATACGAAGATTTGAAAATGGTGTTACAATAAATTGTGAAAGGCATACTGTAAGACTTGCAATACATGGAGTAAAAATATAGAGCGACGGATGAGATAACGTTGAACGATTAACAGTAAAATTCAAATGTTTTGTCGACTGAAGAATATTATTAAAACGTTTATTAAGACCATAAAATGTATAATACAATTCTTCTAATGAAAATAATGGAAAAATTTCATAAAGAAATATTTCATCGGGAAGATTTTCGAAATATTTCAATTGTTTATCCTTAGTCATATATATGAATATTTATTTTAAAAAATTCAAATTGTTATTTCATATTTATTTAATCAAAATATTACTATGATGTCATCTGAAATTTTATTGGGCATTAATAAATAACCAATAAAGAAGAATATATAGTGGGCACTATATGCTTGAAAATGTTAATAATAAAATTTTTTGTGGTTCTCTTTCTTCTATTACAGATAGGCGCGGCATAATAGAACTCGAGTTGCTAGTCATGAAAAATTACTTTCTCGTTTTATCAGATGCTTTATTTCAGTTGAGAAATTCGAAATGGACACAATGTCCCACACATAGGTAGATTTTGTAAATTTATCTAGTTTCTCGACGTAAATGATAAACGCAAATATTTTATCTCATTCAACTGATCACATCACGAGTTACAAAATTACATATCTTCTTTTTTCCTTTTCGACCCTAAAAAAACTTGATTTTGCTGATATCAGAACCATTTTAGTTGAATACTGACTAAAATGGCTCTAGTATCAGCAAAATCGAGTTTTCTTATCTGCTTTGATCACTTATGTAAAAAAAAACTAGATAAATTTATAAAATCGGCCTATATATGGAGCACTCGGTGCATTTTGAAGCGTCATCACCATTAAGATTTTCGGTTTAAGGTCGATCTAAGAACTTTATATTCACTTGTTGAGTCTGGATCTGAAAATTAATTAATGATTATTAAAGTTTTGTTGATGCGTCAACAATATCTTGTAAAACTAAATAAAGAACGTATACATCAATATCGTGAACGATAAAAATGAATTTATACGTCAATATGCGAGAAAAAAATTAAAAATATCGAGAAGCACTTTGATCGAATAATGCAAAGTTGTTGTCAAGATATGAACAGATTAATTTAACTTCTGAAATCTAATAAAGATAAAAACTTTTCTAATGATCAATTTCATTATTCATAAATTTTTTTGTATTTCAAACAAAAAAAGCATCTTTTATTTTAAAAATCTTGTTATCTTTCTAACAAAATTTTCATCAGAACTCGAAAATACTTTATTCTGAAGGACAAAATCTGTTCTATTTAATTTGTGCTCACCTATATTTTAATATATACGTTTGTAGAAAAACAAAAATTTGACAACTATTATCTTTATCAATAAACTGTTGCATGATTTTTATTGGAATATAATTATAACCATACAGAAAAGAAAAGAAGAAGAGAAGAAATCTATTCCTCAATTGGTTAATTTTTAAACAATAATAATAAATGAATCATCATTACAAAAAAAAAAATGTTTGCTTAATTATTAATTGCAAATATTTTCTTTTATAATGACATAAATGAATCTCATATTATTTACTAAGATGATAATTATATTTCTATAATTTTATCTAAAGAAAAAAAATTGTTTTTTTTTTCCTTTCTTCTTCTTATTCTTATCAATTCTTATGTACTTAGAATTTATATAAAAAGAGAATGAAAGAAGTTATATATAAATGGTGTGAATATGGCCTGATTTAAATCATATCAACGTCTTTTGGATAATATTATACATATGATGGCGTCAAATACTGAAGTTAATAATTCATCAATGAAATCTCTATCAAAAGAAAAATTATTTTTAATTGTACTTAGTTTATCGATTTTATCTATTTCACTTATGTATCAACCATTACCAGAAAATTTTCCTCAACCTTGGAAATATCGATTTCTTTCATTTTGGGCACATCTTTTTTCAAAATTGGTATGATAAATAAATATAAATAAAAAAATTTATTTTTGTTTTTTCTTTTTATAGGGTTATTTAGGTGAAAAAATAAATTTATTTGATCGTGTTCATATTTTACGATTTCTTTATCATGTAACTGTTGGATGTTTTAAAATACGAAATCCTGAACATCATTTAAAAGTATAAAGATAATTTCTTTTTTTATTTAATAGTGTTTTTTTTTTTGAAAATATTTAATTTAGATTTATGATAGAAAAATATTAAATATAAGTGT
>JAJEKB010013138.1:0-13040 GCA_022393335.1 Macrotrachela quadricornifera
GGAAACCTACTTGGTTTCATTGGAATCGGCTTAGGAACGAATCGGGAATGACATTTCTCAAATTTGTGTGTTTTTTAGGTTTTTTTAGGTAGTTTTTAGCGATTTTTTGGGTTTTGGAGGGTTAGGGGGGTGTATGATGGGAATAGGTGCTTGGAATCGATAGAGCTCGTCAAGTTACGCTTGGAAACCAAGATAATGAGATTGGAATCCATTTGGAATCGAATCGGGATAAGAAATATTCGAATCGGGTGATAAGATATCCTACGTGTAAGAAATAGTATAGATTATCGTCTACACTTGTTGGAGTGAAATCAGTTTATTTATAGGTTGAAGTGGCGAAAGTGTACATGAATATAAAGAAATAGTGATTACAAAAACCTTGAAAATATAGTACGAATACATTAAGGTATAGATTACATAGAATGAATACACATAGACCGAAATACATATAGATACATAAAGAGAAAATGGGTCATGATCTAGGCAGACCTAACAAATACAATGATGCTATGAGCTAACCGGAGGTGAAGAGCAACGTATGTCTAAAATTAATTATATAATGGCTTTACAAATGTTCGTGCTTTATTAGTTCACTACTTTCTCTGTTCTAAAAACCTCACGGTTAATTTTTATCTTTTGTGAGGTATTTTTCTAAGCTTATAACTTTCTTTTTATATATGCTAGCGGAACCAATCGAAATGCCATTTTGTAGAATGTCTTTTACTGCATCTTTTCATAAAAAAGGCAAATTTTGAATTATGTGTTTTGTTAAAGAAGAACGTATTATTCAAATCGAGACAGGACTTCGCGGTTGAAGGCGACTATGCTCACAACGATTGCTTAAAAACGAAACGATTTGAACCCAAACCATTTAAATGGCTTCGAATGTCTGAATAGTTGTTTTTTGATTAGTTACATCCTCTAGCATTATCTCTTAAATTGGCCAACTGTGCAACTATTATTCCATATTTAGTCAAAATAAAATTACAGCGTTTTATTTATGTTATTTAAAAAGGAAATGAAAAATTTTGTGTGCCACGAAAGTTAAGCGCTGCATTGAAAGAGAAATAATACATTTTTTATAGTGAAGAAAATAACTATAATTCTATAATCATCGAAATGTTTTTCATCAAGAATATCAATATGAATATATTAAATGCAATTATTCATCACATTTGTTCGTTAATTCTCCATTATCTCCGAAAACTTTGTTTTGTCTTTCTTCAAGATAATGTCTAACTATTTCTATCAAAATTTCTTACTACATTGTCATCAACACATGTTGGTAGTTACATATACAGATAAAGAGTTGAATTCTAACAAGATATTCGATAACACATAACACACGCGCACGAAGATACTGATAAAATAACAAACTACCTCAAAACACATACATTAAAAGTGAAATAAATTCATGTCACAAGCAATCGTATCAACCTCTCAAAAGATGGCTCCATCACTTCAGACATTACCAGTGGAATTGGTTTATCGAATTCTCGATAATCTTTCGCTTAAAACAATTATTTTTTCATGCCGTAATGTTTGCACAAAGATCAATGCAATCATAGATACGTATCATCCGTATCAGGTAATCTTCTGTTTTATTATAAAATCGCATGTTCATCACCTTTTCAATACTTCATTCTCTTCATTCTGATTTCATACAACACTATTCTCTAGTTGGATGTGTTATATGAATAAGAATATTTACAGGAATATTCATAATGCTCTATGAAGTCTTAGAAAATAATAGAAACATACGCATCAGTTTTTGTAAGATATCGAAACTACTTTTTTCCCAAGTAGATAGCACCCGAGTTTCTCTAAACTACGAAATCTAGTACAAATCAGACCCTGAAACGAGTTACTCGACTCAGAAATTTTTTTTTGTAGAACTCCGTGAGCCTAAATCGATTTTGAGCCATCCAGCGTGAACTTTTTTTCTTTTTACATGGAAAGTTTTCCATATAAGTAAAAAGAAAAAATAATTACAATATTAATTGATTAATAATGAGTAAAATAAATTGAAACCTATCTTTAAATATTAACAAATGGATATCAATCAAAATTAAATACCATCATTTTAATCACGTGTATTCTAGTTTTTCATCAAAATTTTAACATGATTGATGTGATTTGTAATCGATAAAAATCGAGAAGTTTTACTATATAGGAACACTTTTACAGTTCCATATAGCCAATAAAAATAAAAAGAGAGCTTATTTAGTTCGATGACAATATTTATTCGAAGGAGAAAAGAGTGAAACTTCAATACTTCGAAATATGGGTAAGGTACCGTACTTTTCTCGCCCTTCAGAGTAATGAAGATTTTGTTATTCCTTCGTACCTTATCTACGCATCATGTTGACTGCACTAACAGCTGTATGAGTATTACTGATCTTGACGAGGCAGGCACTAAGAAAAACCATGTTCTCACGAGTATAGATCGCACATTTTAATGCGTTGCAAATTTTTTTAAGAAAAAGAGCACAATAAATACTAGGAAACGAATACTCATCTGCATGGGTGAATGTGAAACATGCATCGCATAGGAATATTTTTAGACATTGACCATTTCACTAAGACTTATTTGCAAAGGTATGAAACAGAATTCGTTTTCTAGAAAAGATTGTCGCCTTTTCCTTTTAATTTGCGTATGGGTAGGACTCATTCATAGTGTGGATAACAATTCAAAAAGGATTTGTGTCAATATGTCATTCTTTTCAAGTTACACTCATTTTTCTGAGTTTCCAGTCTCTAGTAGAATATTATTAAGAAAATCGCAATAAGTAATTCTGGTCTGAAATTTCATGCTATAATAAATCTCATAACCCCTATAATATTCTGAAAGTGCCAGTTGAAACGCATGTTTTCTTCTTAAGATATCAGCGTAGATGTCATACGTGAAAGTTAAATTCAGCTACTCAGGATAAAAGGCATGTCACTTGCTAAGAGTGCTAGGGAAAAACACATACATTGTATCTTGCTCACTGATGGTGTTATGATTGTATTGCGTCGGGCATCTCTATAACTATGGGTGGTAAATTCATGAATGGTACACCTCAGACACTTGCTTCCCTGCAACACTTGTTCCTTATCACAGTTGCCAGTCAATGAATATATTCGGGTGTGAGGATGCGAGGAGCAGCTCAACCTCGAGAGAGGAGTGTTACATATCAAAGATATTGGAGAAATGCACAGCCATACCTGATATATGTAGTAAATAGTCGTTCGAAATGTGGCATTTCCTCCAGAGATAGATATTCCTCATAAGAGGTGTCGTATTTCGCTAAAAAGGCCACATCTTCCGGAAGCAACTGTTTCGAGTGCACTTTTCGTGTTGCTGTTAGTAATCTAAAGAATAAATACTCACGATTTGTCAACACATGACACATGTGTTAGACATTAAACGTCATTTAAATGGAATGGAACACTCATAAACTTGATGCCATTTGTGTAAGGAAAATCCCGCAGAATACCTAAATTATCGAGGAAAAACCTAAATTTTTATCATAGAAAGATGCGACAAAGTCTTCTCATTCCGAATATCATTATATGAGTTTTTGCAAAATAGAGATTTTGAAGGATTTATTGGAGGAAACTTGGGTCTACTATTTGTTGATAAGAAATTTTTTGCATTTTTTTCGAAAATTTCCTAGAACGGTCGCGATAGTTCTAGACGTTTCCACACTAAAGGTATATATACAGGATATGAATATCCTTCGAACAACATTATAACTGTAGACATAGATATTGATCTCGAATTAGAAACGAAGATATCTTGTAGAGAACTGTGAGTGCTTCTGTTTCATGGATTCCGTTTTGGTCGCAAAAGCAACAGAATCAACAGGCAACATGTGCGGCACGGTTAGCAAAGATGTACTCTTCATTCGCACAGCGCAACATTGGTTTCATCGGTTCAAGAACGGTAACTTCAAACTCGACGATTTATCTCACATCAAAAGACCACTACAAGTGGATATGGAAGCCTTAAAGCAGCTTATCGAAAAAGATCCTTGATTCATTACGTGGTGTTTAGTAAAGTGATTTGGGTCCTCTTATACTACAACGGAAACACATCTGCACGAATTAGGCAAAACGTAGATATACGGAGTTTAGATACCACATGAGTTGTCACCGTATCAGCAGCAACACAGAGTTGACGTTTATGTGAAAATCATGACATCTCATCGCACTTACGAATGGCTCTGCAATCTTATTACTGGGGAAGAGAAGTAACTGCTGCACATTAACTGCACGCACAGATGTCAGTGACTGAAAGCCTAAGACTGATCTACACCCTGAGAAGGTAATGCTGAGCGCATGGTGGGCTGTCAAACAACCTGCATGACAATGAGAGACCCTTTGTTGCAAAGTCGACACGTCAAAAGTTATTAGAGCTCGGATGTGTTCTACGAACGCGGAACTCTTTCTCTACTAGAGCGTTGGCAGCAAGTCATAGATAGTGGTGGAACATACAAGGTTGTAAGCTAGTTGGATTCTTGAAGTTAAAAAGTAAAAAGAAAATTTTCGAAAACAAATGCAAAAACTTTCTTATTAACTCAACAGCATAGTAGACTTTCTGTGTTGGGAAATTACCCGCGAAGTGATTCAGTTAGAATGACGAGATAATCCTGGTGAACCCTATGAGTAACAAAGAAAGTAGAATCGTTGTCAGCAGGGAAAGAATCAAACATATATCACATATGCGAGAAGAGAGAAGGAAAGAACGAAAGGGAAATACTGATAACCATGCCATCAAAGCATAAAACATACATGAAGATGACGAACTCTGCATGAATATACCAACTAACAGTGAAGTTCGAAATAAACACAATTGTTTGACGAAATTAGATTAATACTGTGATCAGTATGATAGAATCTGTAAGATAGACAGCTAAAACTTGTGGCAGTACAGGAAAAATTTTAAAGAATTTGGGAATCCTTTGTAAAAGTTATAATTATTTTCAAGTTTTTATTTTGTCTCAACTTAGCAATTAAATTTCTAAGAACAAAGATGCTAGTTTGTCTCCATATTCATTCATAGTAAATAAAAAAATTACACTTTTAAAATGAATATAAATAAATAACAAAGTTAGTCTCATTTCAAAAATTAAAATGTATATTTTTTTTATTTTTTCCTATATAAAAAAGTCAATGAATATATTTTTTGGATAAAGACAAGAAGAAATAATCATTTTTTAATAGAAACCATTGATTTTATTTTTAACGAATGATTTGAAAGTTTGAAACAGTGGAGTAAGCAGACTGTAAGTAGGCAAGAGTTTTCTTTTACAATTTTATGAAGTACGATCTAAAAAGAGTGTTGAGGATTTAAACAAAGTATTAAAAAGGAGTGAGTGTAGGATGAATGTCTCGAAATTGACAATAGCTAGTGTCTTGCGGTTTTTACCAATTGCAAGAGAAGAAGTCGAAACGTCTTTGTCTCCAATAATGTATAACTCGAAATCTTTTTAAAATTAATCATTTTCAAAAAACAAGAAAAATATTATATGAAAATGAACTGCTATCTAAATGAAAGTTTGATTTTGTTCTATGATTTAAATAGAACATCCTGAGATATATAGTTCAAAATACAATGCAAATTTCTCTTTTATTACATTCTATTGTTGAGTAAATGGAATCATCTCTTTACATGCACGAATAACAGGGAATTTCGATGGCTTTTTACTCATTTTTCACATTTCTTATCATAAAAGCTTAACTTCTCGTTGAAAATATAATGAAAGATGAGAAGATTTATTGTATCCTGAAATATAGACCTCCAATTCCTCTAACTAAGTCGAAGATCAAAATCAAAATTTTATCCAGATAGCAGTTCATTTTCATATAATTTTTTTCTTGTTTTTTGAAAATGATTACTTTTAATAGGGTTTTGTCCTATACATTATTGAAGTAAAAGACGCCCCAACTTCTCTTTCAGTTAATAAAAACCACAAATCCTTAGATAGTGTCAATCTTCAGATATTGCTTTATGTTCATCCCTTTTTGATTCTGGCGCCGGTCGTAATTACCCATTGTGCAGACAGATACAGACAGGCTCTAGGGATCATTACAAAGCGTGAGAAACGCTAATCAGAGACGGTCACATACCGTCACAGCCAGTTTCAAGGTACTATCAGATGTCATACTTAGCTCAAGCCTAATTAAAATATCGATAGAATATTTCCTTGTTCAAATCTTATGCTCAAAAGTAAGGCAAGATTCGAAAGTATATTCAGATATATATAACAAAAACAACTTTTTCATATAGAATCGTTATTTTCGATAACCAGACCACATATACTCATACTATTATTCATGAGAAATAGTATAATTAAGATATTTATATCGTTTCTTCACAATCCATCTATCGCAAAAAGAATTTATCTTTCAAAATTGATTTACTCTTTTGAATACTAATAATTATCATTTTTGTATCTTCCTGTTAAAAATAGCAAGGATAGCTTTATCGTGATATGATACACAGAAATTTTCTGTTTACATTTATTTTATAAAGTAAAGATGATTGAACACCCAATTTTTAATTCTAATAAACCGAGTAAAAAGATAAATTCATATTATTGGTCAGCAGAACATCATTATCGAATGATTTATGGTTCAGTAAATATTGTCTTCAGGTTGCAATCAACTGACTATGAGTTTAACTCTTAGTTCAAGTTGCCACTGTAAAAATTGTCCTACCGTTGTTCACAGTATTCGAGTGTGATATCATAGTTCGTTACGGTGTGTTGGTTTGCTTCCAATATAGAGCAGTGATTATTTTTTAATTATTAGAGACAAAATTAAACGCATTACGCTACATTGCATTAAACGCACGGACAAACGTTACAAGCTAAAAATCATGACATGAGTAGTTCTCATTTCTTTTTGTGTACAGTAGTGCATAAGTATTTTGATATATATTTTAGAGGAAGCGATAGAAAGAGTATTTTAAATAAGAATACAGCAGATACGAACTAAATTTAATTATCTTATATTCACTCTTAATATGAGTTGTTTTTTCGTTGATGATAACAAAAATGACTTGAACAATGTTTTTAATCACTAAAAGACGAACATATCAACAAAAGTTAATCCTTTAATGACTCCAAGCGCTTAAACATGTTACTAAGTAATCTCACATAAATTATCTCGATATCTTCTAAACTTCTTCATTGATCTATAAAAATAGTAAAACGAATAAATCCACCGCATTTTCATAAATATATACAATCTTCTTTTCTCTCTGGCTTGTACAACCATAAAAATTCTTAAAAGTACTCCAAAAGAATGATTTCAGCAAATTTTACAATTTTTCATGCTTACTAAAAAAATTTCTGGCTATGAAGAAAATTCTACACTATGTTGTAATGTTTCTTTGAAAACCTCGAAAAAAATACTGAGAAATTCTACTAATGTGAAAAGCACAAAAGAAATCTGAAAATATCGCAAAAATATTTTCAGACCTCTTAAAAATTCTAACCAACTCAGTTTTCACAACATCTAGATGATTTCATATGAGACAACAAGGTGATTCTCATTTCCTCGTCATCTTTCTCTCTATTCACAGACACTCACTGAGCTGAATCTTAGCAACAATCAAATTCGACAGGTTGGAGCACAATATCTTGCTGATGCCTTACGACATAACAAGGTGACTCTTACTTCTTCTTCTTAATCTCCCTCGCAAATTTATTTTTCTCTCTATTCATAGACACTCACCGTGCTGAGTCTTGAGGACAATCAAATTGAACACGTTGGAGCACAATATCTCGCTGATGCCTTACGACATAACAAGGTGACTCTCATTTCCTCTTCTTGATCTCTCTCTCATATTTACTTTTCTGCATATTCACAGACACTCACCGTGCTGCGCCTTGAGGACAACCAAATTGGACACGTTGGAGCACAATATTTCGCTAATGCTTTACGAGATAACAAGGTGATTCTCATTTCCTTTTCATCTTCTGTTCATATTTAGCTTTCTTTCTATTCACAGACACTCACTAAGCTGGACCTTCGGGGCAATCAAATTGGAGATGTTGGAGCACAGCATCTCGCTAATGCTTTACGAAATAACAAAGTGATTCTCATTACCTCTTCTTAATCTCTCTTTCATATTTATCTTTCTCTCTATTCACAGATACTTACTGAGCTGGATCTTCAGGGCAATCAAATTGGAGATGTGGGAGCACAATATCTCGCCAACGCCTTACAAGATAACAAAGTGATTCTCATTTCCTTCTTCATCTCTCTTTCGTATTTAACTTTCTTTCTATTCACAGACTCTCACCATCCTGAATCTTGAGGCCAATCACATTGCACATGTTGGAGCACAACATCTTGCTAATGCTGTACGACATAACAAAGTGCTTCTCATTTCTCTACTTTATCTCTCTCTCTCATATTTAGCTTCCTCTCTATTCACAGACACTCATCAATGTGAATCTTGGAGACAATGCAATTGGACATGTTGGAGCACAATATCTCGCTGATGCCTTACGAGATAACGAGGTGATTGTCATTTTCCCTTCATTTTTCTCTAATATTTATCTTTCTCTCTCTCTCTCTCTATTCACAGACACTCACTGAGCTGAATCTTGGTATCAATCAAATCGGAAATGTTGGTGCACAATACCTCGCAGATGCCTTACGAGATAACAAGGTGAATCTCATTTCCTCCTCTTCATCCCTCGCTCGTATTTCTCTCTGTCTCTATTCACAGACACTCACAAATGTGAATCTTAGGGGCAATCAAATTGAAGACATTGGAACACAACATCTCGCTAATGCCTTACGAAATAACAAGGTAATTCTCGTTTCCTCTTCTTAATCTCTCTCTCATTTTTAGCTTTCTCTCTATTCACAGACACTCACTGAGCTGGGTCTTGAGGGCAATCAAATAGGACATGTTGGAGCACAATATCTCGCTGATGCCTTACGAGATAATAAAGTGATTCCCATTTTCTCTTCTTCATCCCTCCCTCTCATATTTACTTTTCTATATATTCACAGACACTTACTGAGCTGAATATTTGGTATAATCGAATTGGACATGTTGGAGCACAACATATCGCGAATGCTTTACGAGATAACAAAGTGATTCTCATTTCCTCTTCGTCTCTCTTACATTTATCTGTTTCTCTAATCACAGACACTCACTAAGCTGGATCTTTCGGCTAATGAAATTGGAGATGTTGGAGCACAACATGTCGCTAATGCTATACGAGATAACAAAGTGATTCTCATTATTTCTTCTTAATCTTTCTTATATTTATTTTACTCTCTTCACAGATGCTTACTGAGCTGGATCTTCGCAGCAATCAAATTAGAGAGGTTGGAGCACAACATCTCGCTGATGCTTTACGAGATAACAAAGTGATTCTCAGTTCCTCTTCTTCATCTCTCTCCCTCTGATATTTGCCTTTCTCTCTGTTCACAGACAGTCACTCAGCTGAATCTTAGAAACAATCAAATTGGAAATGTTGGAGGGCAGTATCTCGCTAGTACCTTACGAGATAACAAAGTGATTCTCATTTCCTCTTCGTCATCTGTGTCCCATATTTACCTTTTTCTCCGTTTAAAGGTACTAACTCAGCTGAATCTTTGGAACAATCAAATTGGACATGTTGGAGGGCAAAATCTCGCTAATGCTTTACGAGATAACAAGGTGATTCTCGTTTCCTGTTTGTCTCTCTCTCACATTTATCTTACTCTCTGTTCACAGACTCTGACTGAGCTGAATCTTGCGAACAATCAAGTTGGAGATGTTGGAGCACAGCATCTCGCTAATGCTTTACGAGATAACAAAGTAGTTCTCATTTCCTCTTCATTTCCCTCTCATATTTATCTCACCCTCTGTTCACAGACACTCACTCAGCTGAATCTTTGGAAGAATCAAATTGAACATACCGGAGCACAGTATCTCGCGGATGCCTTACGAGATAACAATGTGATTCTCATTTTCGTCTTCATCTCTCTCTCGTATCTAGCTTTCTCTCTATTCGCAGACACTCAAGGAACTGTATCTCTTCAAGTGGAACAATGTTCCTTCGCCACTTCAAGAACAGCTGCAGCAAAAAGACAAACGATTGAAGTAGTAGTTGCTTTTGTTGTGTTTTTCAATTGATAACTAATAAATAATTGGCTTCGAATTTTTTTTGTTCTGCTTCTATTGTATTAGTGCACGCGCGCAACCAGATATCTCTGGATCAGGATGGCCTTACACTATAGTCAAGTCTTCACACCCTCATGAAGAAGACGTACGAAGATTCTATGGTCTTTGGTCTTATGCTAATCGATCAATATCTCTGGGTTTAAAGTATTGCGGGCATCCCACAGAACTCTAAAAGTTTAAATTCTTATCGCTCTATTTTTCAAGTTTTTAAGACATTAAAATAATTTTACCTTGTATGATGATGTTTTGAAAGAGAAGACAATATTAGATTAAAGTTAAAATGTAGAATAAGAAAAGGAAATAAAAAACATTGTAATGAATTGTGACCAGTAATTTATTACAATGAAACTATTATGAAGAAAGAGAGGATAAATTTAGTTCAGAAAAATCGATGAATTGAATTACTTTATTATAGTGTAGCATTCCTATTTATAGGCTATTTTTACAATTTTCAATATTAATTGATTTAAAAGAAAGATATCATCTAATTAGAAAAATAAAGAACATTGATAGACAAGATGATATTCATTTTTTAATTAGTCGATTAAACAAATATGTAATAATATGTTTTAGAATACATGAAGAAAAATCAAAGTTAGCAGGCTTTTGTTATCGTTTTTCATTCTTCTCTCTTGTATGTGCATTAATTAGAGGACAGATAAAATTTTGAGTATAGACTTAATTTTGTATACGGTTAGAAAAAATATTATACCAAGTGGTTGACGCTATAATTTCATATAGAAGACATAATGAATTTTATATGAAATGAAAGCTCGTCAAGATTGGGGTTTATTAGTATCAAATAGTGAGGATTATAAAAACCTTTTAATGTCGAACTTGATGAATTTCCAACAAATTTATACTTTTTTTGGAATGGAAAATCAAAGTAGCAGTGCTTCGACAGTGAAATAAAATGTTTTTTCTTAAATGTTTTACACGGTTGGATAGAGCTCGTTAAGCTCTATAAAACTGTATACATAAAAAAAATTTTAAGCCACGTTTTTTTGCGATAAAAAATTCCAAAAACTACTCGAAAAATCTTAGAAAACATTTAAAAAAATCATATTTTTCATTGTTTTCCAAAATCTTACCTGAAATTATCTTCTTTTATAATTTCATTCATGAAATCAAAAATTCTTTTGAATAATTGAATTATCACATTATATAAATGTATTCAATATTAACTTTCTGCTATATAATGATGTACAAAGAATATAATATTGCACAAGCTTATATGTATTAATTCCACAAAGTGAAAGATATCGATGAATATCGAAAAGAAATATCATACAATAAAGTTCGTTAAATTAGGAATGCGTTTAATAGCTATACTTTGAACTATTGAAAAAGATAAGTTAATATATCTATCTAGACTAATCTTAATCAAAATAAAAATCCGATATAATCAAAGAGAAAAATTTTCGAAACTCTAATATCAAATATCAATATTAATTATTCAATAGAAATTTTTTTTTGTCTACCATATGTTATTAAATTTAAAGTATTTTTTGGCGAATTAGAGGTCGCTATTTGCTTAAGTCGAAAAAATTATTCGATTCGATTGGCGTTCGATATAAATTCACGAACGTTTGTTCGTCTGATCGATTGATTTATCTCATCAAATTTAAAATACTTTTTTTTCTATGACTACAAATATCACCTTAATGGACATTAGTGATAACGAAGATATGCTTTCTGATACAGATACTTGCATCTATAATGATCAAGATATTGATTCATCAGGTTAACAAAAACACTTTATCTTCATTAATGTATTTATCTATTAATTATAGACGATGAGATAACTGATAATAATTGGCGATATATTTTTCAAGAAACATTAAATAATATACATGAAAATCAATTAGATAATGGTGCAAAATCACTTCTATTTAATGGTTCATATCAAATTCGAATAAAAAAACTTGGAGATATTCCATATACATTTCCATTATCAAATACTGTTTGTTCTCGAATTATTTGTGAACATGGTATACCATTATCTCTATCTAATAAATATGATTTTTGTGGAACAAAAGTAAATAAAATCTAACTAATAATTTTAGAAAAAGAAAAAAAAATTTTTCTTTCTGATAGATTATTAATTCAGCATGGGAAATCAATCATGATTCAATTGATTTTCCTCTTTCTTTTTCATCTGCAATTCGATCAAATACTCTTGAACAACTTCATTTAAATACACCAGATATAAACACACATTTTGATATAAATCTACATAAACTTATTATATTTGGTCCATGTTCACATAAAAAAATCTATAATTTTGATGATAAACTTTTTATTTATCATGCTACTATACTTGTTTTTCTTCCATCAACTTCTATAGGTGGTAATTATCGATTTATAGATGATAATGATGATGAAAATCCTTATCGATATATTTTTAATCAAAATGAATCAGATAATTCAAAAGCATTTATTCTTGTTTTACCATCTGATTGTCAACATGAAATTGAACCAATTGAAAAAGGTTTTAAACTTTTACTTATTTATCATCTTATATCAAAAACAAAGTAAAATATTATTTTATTTTTTTATATTTTAATATTATTATTATTATTTTTTTTCTAGTTCTATTCATCAACTTTATTCTATTCTGTCAAATTCAAATAATAAATTAATCAATAATGAAAATATTATTTTAACTCGACGTCTTAATCAAATATTTACTTATTGGGAAAAAAATTTTGATAAAATGCCAAATAAACTTTTAATACCTCTTCAACATTCAATAGATTATTCATCATATTTTTCAATACTTTTTCGTAATAAATATCGAATAATACTTGAACTTATTATGTTATCAATGAAATATTTTTCATCATTTCTTATCTATTCA